>QLPG01012224.1:0-15776 GCA_003314385.1 Gomphus sp. MG54 | reverse complement strand
GGTTGTCGGTCACAGTTTGGTTGTCGGTCACGGTTTGGTTGTCGGTCACGGGTTGGTTGTCGGTCACGGGTTGGTTGTCGGTCACGGTTTGGTTGTCGGTCACGGTTTGGTTGACAAGTGCAGGAAATTTCCCAAAATATATGCCAATCAGAGTTAAACCACCTATCGCACATGATTAATGAGATCAGAGCTGAACTGTTGAGCTGTCGAAAAATGCGTGTGGCAGGGTATTCATGAGTGTACATAATTAGAGCTCCGGCCGACATGACAATTTTCACTTATATTTTCTCCTTCGCAAATATTGAAAAGTAAACCAATCACAAAGTTCCTTGATTATTGCCAACTCTTAAATAGTTATCCGTTCAGCTAGGTTGTGCATTCCGAACTATACACACGCCATATGGATGGATGCCAGGTTATTTATTTGTCGCAATTGCACTACCGATTGTTGACAATCACACCTAATTGGATTCGGCTCAGATAAGAATCTGTTTACGCCTTCAATGTGCCACGTGAACTTTACTGTTCAACAATCATCATGCAAATCAGTGTTATACATCCACAATCAGCAAGAGTTGACCTGTCAGGCGGAGTTGATCGGCGACACTGCGCCACATGGGCGCCACATTGTTTATTCAACCAGCACAGATCATGCATAATAGCCATTATCAAACCCAATCGCCCTCAGAAGTGCCAGAAATCAATCCGGTACGGGACACCATGCCTGCCATGCCAGTTATATATATGGATTGTATACTCGATCGCGCTGATTAGGTCTTGGTGAGATTAGATCACACTTGATCTCGCAATGTGATCAGTATGCCGCACAGTACGCCACACTCGATGACCCCAATTGACATTGACACATTGTTTATTCTTCATCATACTCGATGGTGCAACTGGGAACATATGGTTCGTATCATTTGGTTAAAAAAAATTTATTTTTTTTGATTTGCAGAAACATCTTGGTCTTAGTTGTAGACATTCTCTGTAAAATCAATGTGCGGCAATAAGGCTCATCTGGATATGGAGTTGATCTGCTAGGTCACACGACTTCTATATGTTACTTGCCCATCAGTAAGATTACCGTTATCAGAATAGGATAGACCAGAGTGAGGTCGGAATTGGGTTTGACCTAATACACCACTGAATTCGGAGTAGATTGGGATAAATCGGGCATGGACTGAGAAGGAGCTGATTTGGTGTTCCGTGTATAATTGATCATGCCCATGGGCCCTTTGTCACCACCCGAAAAAAAGGGGGGTGTTTGGTTCCAAGTACAAGAAAGGGCAGAGCTGCACAGCCACTGCAGCTTACACAGCTGCTTCTGATATCAGCAGTGAGGGACAGGAGCAAAGATGCAAGGACAGGGAGTGAGGTGTGCAGTGGGCATTAGTGCATACACAATGACCACAGGGAATGACTGAGTGGCAGGTCTGTGAAGATTAAGCCTACACATGGGGCTTGTATATGGTATATTTCAGTTTAATCACCTCTACTCCAGCATTTTTCTATCTCACCACAATACCCATATCACAACCTATGAACACGAGGGGATGAAAAGCTCTTTGAGGCAGCTATGCTACGAGAAGTGACTCGTTTGGTGTGGCCTGACCAAGTGGGCAGTAAAACATAGAAAACTTTGCATTTCATTTGTTTGGACACAGACTATAAGTAGTACATGTTGATTTCATCTCACTTCAGTCTTCCATATAGTTGACTGAAGTGAGTACCAGTTGTAGCCCTTCTATTTCTATGTCCAAGACTGACCCCCCTTTGTTATTAAAGTATATCTGCGCTTAGGTAGTTATTCTTGTATAGAGACTTGAGTCTTCCATATAGTTGACTGAATATATCTGCACTTAGTTTTAACAGGTTATGGGCCCCGGCCATAACTAGACAAACAGCACAGATGAACCTTGAAGTTGACCTCTAGTCAAAATATAGAACCCAGACCTTTGAACGTCTAGGCAAGATGCCTGATTCATTCAAAGTGATACAATATGATAAGTCAGAAAGGCTCGATGAGACTGGTTCCAATTGGAATTTTTGGAAAACAAGGATGATTCCTTACCTGAAAGGGGCAAAACTCTGGCCCTATATATCTGGAACAAACACCAAACCCCCTAACTCAGACCCTGTCACACTAGCCACTTGGGAGGAGATTGATTCCCAGGCTGTGTCTACCATCTTGATGAACATATCCCTGAATGTACAGGCCAGTTTACATTGCTCCACATCAAAAGCAGTATGGGACAGTTTAATGAACTGATTCGTGCAAATCGACCCTATTGTACAGAACCTAGCTTAAGACCGATTGTTCTCAAAGAAATTCATCGAGGGCAGAACAGAGACTTTACCAGCACATATATCTGCACTCCAGAAGTTGAGGGAGGACTGCAGAGGTTTAGGCGTAAGCATATCAGATGCAAGATTTGCTGGAGTCCTTACCTTGTCAATGCCATCTCCATCATAGGACCCAGTGATAGGATTGCTTGGCGGCATGCTCGATCCTAGACTGGTTATCTCACATCTTCAGACCAAATGGAACAGAAGGCAAGGGAACTCACCAACAAGAAAGGACACCAATGTAGTGTTTCAGACAGGTGCAAAGACCACAGTGAAATGTGAAAACTGCAGGAAAACAGGGCACACGAAAGCAAGATGCTGGGGGAAAGGTGGCGGTCAAGAGGGTCAGTACCCTGAGTGGTTCAAAGGAAAAAAGGACCCACACACCTTGAATGTTGTCAAAACAGTCTCAGATACTCACATTATGTGGGGCCTATGGGCACAAAGGAAGCCCAAACATGTGGTTTTCAGATTCTGCTGCCACCTTCATGTAACATATGACAGAAACAACTTCACCTCTTATCACAAATACAAGTCTAACCAAATGATCAAGGCATTTGGAAAGAAGGAAGTACAAGGGATAGGTGAAGGAGACGTATTGGTGGAAACTAAATATCAAAGCAGAGTCACAAGAATCCAACTCACAAAAGTCGCATGTGCCTGGTGCCAAAGGGAAAATACTATCACTCAAAGTCCTTGACCAAAAGGGATATGAGAGTCACATAGTCAACGGACATATCTACATCATGAATGATGCACACACCTATGCACAAGCTACACTAGGAGGAGAACTGTATGAGATTGACCTGAGAGTCATACCCTCCCAGGAATCTGTACTAGCTGCCATGAAGAGAGATCCATCAGCCACTGACCTGGCAACTTGGCACAGATGGTTAGGTCACTTAGGAGACACGATAGTCAAGAAGCTAAATACTAGTGATGTTGTGAAGGGGATGGTCACAACTAACCTGGAGCTGAAAGGCCTCGGTGAAGATTGTGTGGTCAGAAAGATGGACGAAAAACCATTTGTTGCCAGAGAAGATCAGGATACTCATCTCTTTAGTTCTCTGCATACCAACTTGATAGGCCCAATGAGTCCTGAAGCAAGGTGGTCCCATGGCAAATACTGTTTGGATGGTTCTGTCAAGCCCGCAACACCGAGCACCGACTCACTTGGGAATACCGACCAACCGGCCCTTACCCACATCATCTCGCACTACCACACGGCCTTGGCTTGGTACACCCAGTACATTGTATGGACCACTCCTCTCATACATCCCCTTTCATTGTTCCTTCACCCCCTATCCACTCCTTAACCCGTTTCCCCCAAACAACATGATGGCCACTCATTGTCCTGGCCACTGCCATTGTTTTATCTTAGGCCATCCTCTATTGTTCTATTCTCGCCCACCATTTCATTATCTTATGTTCAGCCATACTCTATTATTCTAATTCTGCTTACATTCCTTATTCTATTTCTGATCACTGTGGACAATGCCTCCATGTGGTTGCCTCATACCTTATTGTCTCCATTCCTTATGCCACCCTGTTCCACATCTTGCTTCTTAACTATAAAAGTAGCAGGATGTATGTAGATAGTTCTTCACTCAGAATATCAATTGATTTACACCCCTTTGTCTGCTCCCTATTTCTAAAGTCCTTTGCTCGAGCTGACACCCTCGGCATCCTCTCGAGGCTCCTCTCACTATCCAAATTAGTGGCATACACAGAACAGCAGGGCGCAATGCACGAGCACGTTGAAGCCTAGCCACCCTGTAATGGTTTGCAGGACTTAACCGATATCTCAGCGTTACCGAATCTGGTCATTCTTGCCATTATATCTCTTCCTACCTTGGTATCTCTGTTAGCTTCATCTCCAATATTTGCAGGAAATACTGTCCTGACATCACCAAGTCCTCTGGTGGTTGCCCTTCCAAGATTTCCCCCTCCAATCTCCATCATATCATACATCTCATGGAGAGAGATAAGATTGAGAATGTGACCCAAGGCACCCAGATGCTCAAAAACATTCTTAATCAACCCTTGGACTCTAAAACTGTAATGAGGCACCTGAAGAAGGCAGGGATGAAGGCAGTTGTGAAGAAGAAGGAGCCACTTCTTAGTGAAAGGCATAGGAAGGTGAGGAGGGAGTTTGCAAAAGCTCATCTAGAGTGGACTGTAGAGGACTGGTAGTATGTTGTCTGGTCAGATGAAACCACAATCAATCACTTGTGATCAGATGGAAGGAGGTGGGTCTATAAAAAGGCTAGAGAGCCTTTGGATGATAGGCTGGTTGAGGGAACACTGAAGTTTGGTGGAGGTTCTGTGATGGTGTGGGGTTGTATGCTGTGGGAAGGACCTGGATATGCTGTCAAAATTGATGGGAGGATGGATGGGGAGTTGTACAGACATATTTTGAATGAAGATCTTCCAGCTAGCCTGGAGTATTATGGTAGAGATTCTACTGATATCATTTTCTAACAGGATAATGACCCCAAGAACACATGCAAGAAGGTCACCCAATGGTTTTCTGACCATGGCTATGAGGTCTGAAGTGGCCAGCTCAGTCTCCTAACCTGAATCCCATTAAACACCTGTGGACTATTGTCAAAAAATGCCTTTCTGACTATGAAAACCCCTTAATGGAGTACATGAGTTGTGGAAGAGGGTTCAGGTGGAATGGAACAAGATAGAGCCTGAGGTATGTCAGAAGTTAATTGAGAGTATGCCTAGGAGGGCACAGGCTGTGATGAGGGAAAATGGGGGCTATACCAAATACTAATATATACCATTTTTTGATGAAAAAATTAGAGGGGGAAAAACCATTCACATGTTTGATTATTTTAAATAATTAATATCTTGGCCAATATTGAGAATTACATAATCATCCTGGTGAGTGACCTCAAGCTAAGATGCAGAGTTATTATGATAAATTATATCAGATTTTGTGCTTATGTGATCATTGCATTATTTGCTACACAATCAAAGTGTTCACAACCTGTGAACCATTTTGTCCCCTACTGTATTTATACAGGTGGTATACTGTAAGGGAAACCCTTCCAACTTCTCCAGAGTTATCTCATAGGAAGGAACTAAGCAGGGGAAATCCAAAGGGTTATATAACTACTATCTACATACATGCAAGGTTATTACCTAAGCAGGGGCAATCCAAAGAGCAAAGTCTAAAGGATTCCACTCCTGGTGAGCCCTTCCTTATATACTTCTATGCTTCTATGTCAGTGGTCTGTGTACTAGCTTATAAATATATACATCAGAATCAATAGAGCCAGCTGTTGAAATATGTTGCAACCAGAGCTATGAATAGTAGCAGAAGCTAGGATAGAGTGTTAAAAGAATAACTTACCACCCTATCTTATCTCCTCTATTTGTTACCGTTTGCGCCCGTACTATACTTTTAACTGAGTTCGAAGTCAGTGGTCCTTGGTCACTGACCTCAAACTCTAGATTACTCGCCCTTATTGAGACACTAAGCTAGACTGCGTCAACATAACCTTAGCATTTCAACATGGTGTACTTGTGTCGATAGTTTTGTTTAGAGTACGGATTGCTCAAGAGCGATATTTGTAGATCAGATTGGTTTGGACCGAACCCCGCTCGCAGTAAGAGTTGATACAGTACACCACGGTCAACCACAGGAGGTGTTAGTTAGATTACACACAACCAGATTGGGCTGGGATAGAGTAGATCCAATATGATATGTCAATGGTTTCCATATGGATGCCATATTATACCTCACTTATTCTGGATTAAGTGAATCAGGGGTGTGTGATGGAGCAAGAATATCCGATTACATAAGTTAAAACTGATCAGCGGAGAGTGGGACAGAGGTGATCTGTAAGCCACATTGAAGCCACATATGTTTATTATCACCCTCGGACTCACTTGATACTGTTGAAGTCACGAACTGGCATCGTGGGTTATTCACGTCACTGTTCGGCCATGATAAGGACAGGAGCCCGTAAATTATTGTAACAAAAGATTAAAAATGGTGGAAATGTAGTGTTGTAAGGACTTTCGCTCGCCTCTGGTAATGCTATAGATTGTTATAGCCCATACCCCCAACAACCCCCACAACCACCCCTCCTTATTCCGAGACCTTTCCGACCGAAGGGACGAAGGACCGTTTTCCGTAATCTCCGTTCCCGACAAAGTCCGACCCATAGTCCACTGTCCGTTTCCGATCCCGTCGCGTCCGAGACACCACCTCCGAGTCCGTCCCCGACCGAGACTCAATACTTTGATAACCGACGCGCAGGACTATCGCGTACCTCGCTCCCTTGTTCTCTCTTTTATATTGACCCCCTTGTACTTCCTTTTCCCTTGTTTTATTACCGGTAAAAGATAGTACAAGACAGTCGCATGTATATAGTCTCTCAGTCGACTAGACTGTTCGCTAGTACGAATATCATCTTAGTCCACCCATTTCCAGCTCACTCCGGTGATTCTCCTCTTCCTCCCGAAATTAGGGACAGACGATCGAGGAGGGCGCAATACATAAGTTGAAGCCAAGTCCCTTCGACCTCGAACACCTCAGCGACCGGATTGATCTATTCCGCGACCTACCCTAAACTCCCGGCGCCTCCGCCCCCGTCCGTAGTCCGTCCGACCCGATCTCGGTCTTCGGCCCCGTCACGGACTTTCGCACTAGCCCGGAAAACCCCCTTCGGAAGTACTAGCTAAGCGCCTGACACGCGGACTTAACATAGATAGTGAGCCGCCGACATGGCGGGAACAGCGGTTACCGAAGGTGAAGCTGGCGCCGACTGAAAGCTTCAGACTCAGTCGTTAGGGCTTGGGGTTCGACAGGCGTGCACTTGCAGATGAGAAGGTTCGTGAAGCCATGCATTGGGATTCCTGGACTATTTTTGATAATGAACACTATCAACTATTTGGTCTAGGTAGATATACACAAATAACAATTTCTTCCTAGAAGCTGAGATCAACATGGTCCAGTTCTTTTGTTCCGGCTGCGCCCCATTCCAACAGATACTACTGAATTACCATCCACATTTGGGATGATGGTGTAAATACATTGCAATATGGCCATCTTTTGTACAAAGTTGTTGTATGGTATGGGGCAAGGCTTCCATAAGGACTCGTCCCGTTTACATCGTTATATGATCTCCACCTGTGCTCATGTCATGGCAGAACATTAGTATGCGTCATTCGCAACAGATAAATAATGTGGGGAAAAGGGGATACATTGCACACACACACACACACACACTCTCTCTCTCTCTCTCATTGAGTCCACCAGATCATTTAGCGGGATCATCTAGATAATATGCCGTTGATGGAATCTAGAACCCCACACTGCATAAAAACTGAGGTGCGTTTTGGATGCCACGGAATCATTTTAGAACCTGAATATGAATCAGGATATATAGAATAGGCTACATAATATTGCAACAGGGCCTGCTCTTAAACAAACTTATATCACAGCTGTTGCTCTCTGTAGTCACTCTCTTCAATGCAACGAATCCATACAGCTCTGACAGACCTCCTTGGTATATAACACAGATTTGTTTTTTTGCATTGCGCTGACCCCTTGTTACTCTTTTGAGGGTTAGATCACTAATTGTCCTCCATCCGATGACTGTTGCAAGTGGTGGCAAGCTTGCGGCTCATGTAACACTTGCGGATGGTTTGGCTTTGCTGCTTCCGGTGGGGAATGGCATATTTTGGCTTGCTGTTGCTCATGACGATCTCTTTTCAGGGTTTAATGACGGCCCTTCTTCGCACATGAGTCAGATGAAGCTTGAAAGGTTTTAGCAACTTCTGGGGATGCCCCTCTTTGCATCGGTGCAGGATACCTTGGCTGGATGTTTGACAAGGGTGGGAAAATAGTTGACACCCTTCGTGTTGCCCTTGAGCAGCGAGTCAGTAGTATATATTTGTCCTTCGGGAATGACTTGGAAAAATGGGTCGAATTTATCCATCAATATGATCGAAACAGACAGGAACATTACAAGACATTAATCTGGATCAACGTGAACTCGGTGTACGACCCGCAGGTAGCCACAACGAATTGAAAAACAGATGTCTTGGTTATCCAAGGTATAGCTTACTCAAGCTGTCAGATTCCCCTCGTGTGATTAATCGCAACATTAGGGATTGAAGCTGGCGGCCACGGTCATAGGAAAAGCCTGCCTCCCATGACACTCCTTCCGCTCATCAAACAGTCGCTCCCAGATTCGCCACTTTGGTAGCAGCCTGTCGGAGGATTGGCCAACGGGGTTCAAGTAGCTGCTCTGCTCGTTCTGGGTGCATCTGGTACCATCCTTGGGATCAGATTCCTCGCTACTCCCGAGTCTTTATACGCCAAATCAAAAGCAGTCCTTTCTGCCACACATACTATTTGCACCTATCTCTTTGACGAGCTCATGGGTACTGTGGCGTGGCCTACCGGCATCAACGGGAGGGAACTTGCCAATAAGACACTCTAGGACCAAGCGAACGGGCTCGACCCCAAAGAGCTGAACAAGCGTTTTGCAGAGGCTATGCTATGATGACTGTTCTCAGAGCGCAATATGGGCCGGTGCGTCGGTAGGATTGATCAATGAGACTTGTGACGCTGAAGTATGTGATGTCGACAATGTGATTCAATATGTCATGCAGTTGGAAAATCTAATTGCAGGTCCTCAGGCGAGACCGTCTCAAGAAAATTGTGACACACCTTGGAAGGGCCTCTGATCTTCTAGACGGCAAGTAGGTGTACATTTGAAAGAGAAAGTGACTATATTTTTTAAGCCATTAGCAATTTTCCGTCTGCGTGATTTAACAACTTTACAGTTGGAGTGGTGATGACGGAAAGAATATCTCGCAGATACTATGCAATTATTTATCGATTATCATTTGTTGCGGATGGCGCAGACCAGAGTTGTGCTACGACTTGAGAAAGGTTGTGTATATCATACAGCGATGTAAATGGGACGAGCCCTTATGGAAGCCTTGCCCCATACAATATGACAACTTTGACGTACAAAAAGATGGCAATTGCAATCTATTTACACCATTTAGTTAGATATGGATAGTAATTCAGTAGTATCTGCTGCAATGGGGTGCGCAACCAGAACAAAAGAATTAGACCATATAAAATAAGAGCAAAGCATTAGCTTCTAGAAAGCAATTGAGTTGTTCAAGTGCGCGCTTGTCGAACCCTAAGCCCTAACGACTGAGTCTGAAATCTGCAGTGGGCGCCAGGTTCACCTTCTGTAACCGCCCGCCATGTTTGTCTGTAGCGTTACCGGTCACGAGCAACAGTCCTTACAGCACCACCCTTCAACCACTGTTAAACAGTTATTTTAAATGGTCCTGTCTTTATCATGGCCCTACGTAGATATGTCACGATACTAGTTTGTGACTTCGATGGTATCAAATGAGGGTGAGTCTAATGTTGACAATAAATAATGTGACATCAATGTGGCTAAGATCACCTATGTCTCACTCTGCACTGATCAGGTTTAAATCAATTGGATATTCGTGATCTTGCTCCATCGTACACACCCCTGATCCACCTAATCGAGAATAAGCGAGATACAATATGCCATCCATGTGGCATACCCCGACATATTGGATCTACTCCATCCCAAGCCAATCAGGGTGCGTGTAATATAGTTAAGACCTCCCGTGGTTGACCGTGCTGTGCTGTATCAACTCTTACTTACTGCGAGTCTGATTTAGGTCCAAACCAATCTGATCTACAAATATCGCTCTTGAACAATACATATTCCAAACAAAAGTATCAAAACCATGACTCCATTCTGGTTTTTACTTCGGGATGACAAGCGCTAATGGGTGTGATCAATTAAGGTATCCCCGATCAGCTCCTTCCCAATCCAAGCCTATCCATCCTAATCCAATCCCATTTCGGTTGCGTATCGGATGAATTACCCGATTCCGACCCCACTCTGGTCTAACCTAACCTGATAACGGTAATCTAGCTGCTCTGAAAATAACATATAAAACCCGTCTGACCTAGCGGATCAACAACTCATACACTCGGATCTGGATCCGGTCTAACCCAATTTGATATTAGCAATCTGGCTGCAGGATACCAGATCAACTCCGAGCCCGATCAGGTCTAACCTACTCTGCCATTTGTTGTCGCGTCCTTTCTGGAAACCATATCCAGCTATCCCTGATCAGCTTTATTGACGCATAGTCATTTTACAGAAGATGTCTACAACACAAAGCAACATGTTCCTGCAAGAAAAAAAAACATCAAAATTTGACCAAATGATATGAATGAACCAGTTGTTTCCGTTGTACCATTGGGTAGAAGAATATATAATGTAGCATTATCAACTGGGGTCATCGACTGTGGCGTATTGTGCGGCATACTGTTCACGTTGCCAGATCAGGTCTGATATAATCTCACCCAGACTTAATCAACGAGATCGAGTATACGATGCACATATACTGACTGGCATTTGCATTGGATGGTGTGGCATTTGGATCAACTTATGACATTTTTGAAAGCGATCGTGTTTGTTATCCGCTATTATGCATGATCTGTCCTGCAGTGGTTAAATTAACAATGTGGCATGTGTGGGGTACGTCACTGGCATTCTTCCACCGCTCAACAGCTCAGGTTTGATCTCATTAATCATGTGAAATAGGTGGTTGAACTCTGGTTGACAACAAGAATGATATATTTTGGGAAGTTGCCTTCACTTGTCAAATAACCCAGAAGGAACAGGTGTGATTCGAAACAGCGTTGTTTCTCCGTCATGCACAGGAATGTGTGACCAACGCGCTTGGACATGTCGTTTGGTTAAGTCCCCAGCATTTAAACAAAACCGTTGAGCGCATAACAGATTACGCTAGACTGGGGTTCAGAGTTGGTCGTGGCAACATCAAGTCAAATTACCCGGATGGGGTCAGGAACCCAAAGTTGATCCGAACCACTTGACGATCAGGGTCGCGCCACCGATTGATCAAGATTATGGTTATTGAGTGTTGGCGGCATCTATAACGTGGCAATCAGGCACACGCCGCCAATGGGCAGGTGACCCATATCAGATTATGAATGACAAGCTCCGATTGGAACATGTTACCGGCTGCTATATTCCTCGGCGATCAGGGTCGCACCACCGATTGACTATGATAACCGACAGCTTCGATATGGTATCTTCTGATTACGGTGGTATCACTGATTGACTATAATTACTGCAGATGTTTATATGGTACCTTCCGATCAGGGTCACATCACCAATTGAGTATGATTACCGACAGTTTGGATATGGGACCCAACGAGCAGGGTCGCATCAATGATTGAGTATGATTACTCTTGATGTTTAAATGATACCGGGCAATCAGGGTCCCATCACCAATTGAATATGATTACCGATGATGTCTATATGATGTAACTCTGGTTGGCATCAATAACGAGACATTTGGGAAATTTCCCGCACTTTTCACATAACTCTGGAATAAACAAGTGTTGATCGGAGACCGTGTTGTTTCTGCGTCATGCGCAGGAATGCGTGACCAACGCGATTGGGCAGATCGTTTGTTTAGGCCCACAACATCAAACAAACCCATTGTGCGCATAACAGAATATGCTAGACCGGGACTCAGAGTCGGTCGGAGTTGTTCGAGTTTATTTATCACGTGGTAGCCAGGGTTCACCTATATCAAGTCAAATTACCCGGATCGGGTCAGGCCTGCATATTTGATTTGGCAATCAGGGTCGCACCACCGTCTTAGACCGGACCGGAACGTAATATGTTATCGGCTTCTATATTTAACTGGGCGATCAGGGTCGCGCCTTTGCCCGCTTCTAAATGTTAATTGTTGATCAGGGTCACGCCGGCGACTACCGATATCAAATTGAGTTACACTGGACTGGGTTGGAAAAAGTTGACAGATTCTATATTTAACTTGGCGCTCAAGCAAGATAGCCATTATATTTCGACCGGTTCAGGACCCTGATCGACAATTAACATCTAGAAGGTGCCAACGTACTTACCCAACAGAAGCTAACCCAATCTAATATCAGTAGCCTTGATCTATCAGTGGTGCAATACGTCCCCGGAAACTTAATTTGACATAGGTGACCTTGGTGGGACCCTGGCAAGACATATATTTGCCTAAAGCCTGATCCGGTCCAACCTATGGTGCGCGTCACTTAGTCACCACAACTTTGTGACAGCGGCCAAATTGGGGAGGTGACCTCGGATCTGGCGCTTAGCCGGCGCTCTGCAAAGGGAGAGGTGGGTACCCGGTACCCGGTGGAAACAATTTGAAAGTGGGAGCATCAGATGTGACGTTGGGTGGATGCATATGACGGAGGAATAGGTGCTTGTGATGAACAACTTCACGTCCAGAAGTTCAGTTCACGAAAATACAAATCCCATAGACAGGTACCGGAGGGTATGGCAGCTCGGTTTGACAATTGATTATATAAGATACACCTTCCTTATATGGTAACTGATTACTTAATAGACACCTTAATAAGGAAACTGTTCAATTCATTTGGTATCCAGTATAAAAACTCGGCAACCAGAGGGTCTTATGGAAATCTGGTTGGTAGGTCTCTCCTGCATATCAAATAGGCCATTTCCACCTGGTCATAATATCCCTAGCTGTTGAATTTCTGTGGTGCTGAGCAAGGACCACGGAAAAGGCGACTGTTTGACTTGAGCAGAGATAATGGCTCGTTGCAAACAGATGAGGAATTACAAATCATCTGTGACTAATGTGACATGGCAACCAATGTACAGATGCCGGTCAAACTATTCCAACACTAGCATGATCGGAAGTGCAAGAATTCAAAGTTGCGGTGACCAAGTGACACGCACCATAGTCTTCTATCTCTGATCCGGAAACCGTGACTCCCAATGGATCCCTGTTCACTCTGAGGCAAGAGTGGGATATTTAAATCTGATAATTTGAATATACGCTTGGTTGAAGATTCGGTTGATCGAGAAAATGGATGGGGCTCGAAAGTTATGTACAATGTCGTAGCTACCTAGATTTATATGTAAATGAGTAGTACTATGGCAGAATAAGGCTTCCCTAACGCGGCAACGGCGTTCTTGATCTGGATGCAGGGTCGCTGCCCTGCTTCCTGATTGTCCCTCCACGTCGTCGACCGCGCTCTCAACTAAACTATGCTATACACCTAAATCTTCACCCTTGACATTGAGTACCTTTACCTAGATCCTATTTTGATCGGAAACCCTTCTTATTTCGTCATCCTTCCCTTGAAAGCAGCGTGCATGTGTGGTTATCGTAAGTAACTTCATCGTCTGTCCGTTTTGAGTCGCAGTATCGCGTGAGTTGTATCGGCTATATGTCTATAACGTCTTACTGGTCGCCTGTGTAACTTGGGTTGTGTTCCTTGGCCGTCCTTCCCGTATATGTCCGTTCCTGATCTTTCCTTCTCTCTCTGCTCCTTCCGCCCCTCGTCACAACAAAATCCACCCACTTGATGTTTGTTCTGCATTAGCTTTCATTGAACAATGAAAAGATATCAAGAAGCGGTCAAACATTGATTGTTGTGTTCTCCTGGGTTTCGGTTGAGTCAACAGAGAAACCACCCAGCATACATCGACACATCACAATATAATTTCACACCGAGCTTATTGTCACGTAGGCCTGGTAGAAAATTCATGAATCAATGCTTGGGATCCATTGTCTATTATCAGGACGGCAGGCCATTTTATTGCAGAACCACCCTTGTGCGTGATAAATAACCGCAATTTTTCATTCACCCAAGGATTTCCCCAAGTGTGTTCTTCCTTCTTAGGTTCTTCTTTTCCATACTTGGGTGCAGAGATATCAGTCCATCCAGATAGTTTAAACACAAAGTTTTTTTATTTTCCACATGTCCTTACGCACAGCGTCGAGACCTACTCGTCGCACTTTGAAGCTTGAACATATATTCAGAGTCGGATCAACAGTAGCGGATATGAGATATTAGCTGTGAAAGACTCACCCATGGTGTTCTAATGTTTACTAGAGGACTTTCATAGTCGCCGGCTTATATACGTCAAAATGAAATACTTTGCGTAGCCTGGCTTCCAGAGAATCCTGATAGGTCCGCATTTTGTAGACACGATCGATCAACTCTGAAGGGCACAAATCATCAACCAGTGTCAGAATCACCAATGTAGTGCGAAAAAAGCATCACCTTGTAGCGAATATGGATACAAAACTTCATCGTGGTCATATCCGGGGCGCAAAATCATGAAACACGGCGACATGACCTCTGATCATGTCCTTGTCCATGTTGGGTACCTTCTGGGCCAATAACTGCCTCTCGGATTGCATATCGGGATTTGAAACCAAATGGCTGGCGGCAAGCCAGAAACAAGAAAGTACGTCAGTCAGCAATAAATTGTTTGAAAATAAATAAAACTCACCAGCTGAAGTGTTCTCCAAATACTTGAACACAATGGTTCCCCAGGAATTATAAATGCAGTATATTAATAGCAACTCGAAAAATATCGTGTGTGCACACATATGGTAACCTGGGCCATCAGTCAAAAGGGTAATTGGAAGTTCGGATGAACAATGACATCATCCTGCCACCGTGTTTGAAAATATAGTTCTCTAGATGTGTTGTAAATATTAGCTGGTTGACGTTTGTGTCGCTGGTAGGGGGATAAGAGTTTAGAAGCAATTTTATACCGATCATTTATTGCACTGATGGAGCTGAACACATATTCTCTCGGGCTGCCGAGGAGCTATAAGTGTTGTTAAACACATGGAAGGGTAAAAGAATCGAAAACAAAACACCTGGCAAATACAATCAATAACTTTGTTCTTGCCAACCCCTTAGATTGGTTATTAGACGTGCACGTTCATCTGACTCAATGTAACTCCACAAACCTGATTGCCCAACAGGAACAAGTACTCTTTCAATACTTCAGGATTCACATCAATGTCCCGAATGGGGCCCATCTGAAAAATATTATCATAAAAGTAGTCCATGTGAGGCAGATGGGACCCCACCCTTTTCTGATCCTGGGCAGGTTGAAACTTTGTGATGAGGATCGACTTGGTCATGCCATATGGATCGCTAGCTCCTTGGACACGGAAGCGACGATTCTCTTCCCCTCTCAGAGCTCAATCTCCATATCCTGGAGAAATCTGGAAATGGACCCCACTATTGGCCCAATAACATCAAGGCTGGATAAGAGGACAAGTGGTCCTGCCCAAGCACTCTGGATCAAGAGGCTAGAAAAACACAACATGTGCAATGAAGCATCAATGACATTTAGAAAGATACCTCGGTTCCCAGCTCCTTGGTCCGCAGTCCTTGATTGTTCACCTCATCAAGACCTCTCTGCCGCATAGTTCCTTGTACAAATGAATGTCTCTACTTGATCACCTAGAGCCTCTGCGGACGTTTTGACAAGGAGCGAGGTAGAACATGTTGCGGTGGACGGAAGAAG
>QLPG01012217.1:0-12127 GCA_003314385.1 Gomphus sp. MG54 | reverse complement strand
AAAAATTGGCTGGTTACATTGACTTTATTTTGATGTTAGATACTTCATTTAATGGTCTATTATCAATTTCAACCATCCAATTTCGCCAGAAAATTGGGTCAAAATTTTTGATTGAGTTTGCTTGTCCCATACCATAGCTGATTATGCTAATTATATAATTCTAGTCTGTCACACTCTACCACCATCGTGAGTTGCCTATCACTGTTATCAGAGACTGCTTAAAACTATTACAGATATGAGTGCAGTCCTACCCTTA
This sequence comes from Gomphus sp. MG54, assembly GCA_003314385.1. Lineage (NCBI taxonomy): Eukaryota > Fungi > Basidiomycota > Agaricomycetes > Gomphales > Gomphaceae > Gomphus > Gomphus sp. MG54. The sequence continues at coordinate 11,871 of QLPG01012217.1, read as the reverse complement.
TCATCAGATCTTCTGGAATTGCTTGAAGAGAATGGAGACTTTGCTGAGTGGATAAATGATCTGGTGGATAACAGTGTCCAGAAGAGTGCCTCCAAATCGTGTGGTGCTCCTGGTAGCTCGCCACTCCACTCGAGGTTACTTTTCAGCACACTTCCAGCTAGTTAGAACAATCCATAGACTATATCTCCAGGGCAGTCCCTTGCTTAACCTATCACCTCCATTTCCTTTGGAAATCAGCCCTGGCTCTTGAGCTCGAACTCTCCTCTCTACCAAGCTGCAACTCTTCTTCTCTTAGCAGTATTGAGACAACCAAAGCTCTTGAACGTCTGGTTTATCTTGACACTGTCAAGAGTCGCATGGAGGCCTCCCGTAATGTCCTTCAAGAAGTAGAAAGTTGGAGCACCCTGGAATCCGAGGTCACATCACTTCCTGCAGAGCTCCAGTATGAGAAGGCTGCGGAGAGGCTTGCTGGAGCAAGCAAGAGCATGGTTTTTTCTCAAAATATAGCGGGTATGAGGTCCGTCGTGGCTGTCAAGTCCACGTACCGAGGTCTCGATTACTCGCCAGTGCCGACCAAACATCCATCCTATGCCCATGTACAAGTGTCCACGCAGCATGCATAACACTTGGTACACCGGTCTCGGCTCGGTGCATCCGCCACCCACATTCCTCGGTCCGTCTCACCTCGGGACTTCCTGTCCTTGTATTATCCTCGGACATGACCCCATTGTTTTATATTCGGCCACTCCCTATTGTCCCATTTCGAGTCACGATTCTATTATCTTGTCGTTTATTGTTCTATCCCCGCTTTACATTCCTTGTTCTAATTTTGTTCGTTGTGGGCAACGACCACATGTTCTGCATATCTTGTTGTCCCACATTCCTTATTCCACATGTCACTTCTTAACCTATATAAGTAGGACATGGATGTACATACTTCCTCATTCTGGGTATCGACTAGGCTTAGGCCCTTCTACCTTCTTCTCTTCTGTTAAAGTCCACGACTTGGGCCGGCATCTTCAGCATCCCCCTGAGTATCTGTCTGTTGCAAATACAGTGGCACGCACGGCAAGTAGGGCGCAATGCACGAGTATGTCGAAGCCAATGCCACTACTCTTGGCCTGCAGGACTTGGCCATAGTCCGCCCGACCTTTCGACAACACCCTTCGGCAGTACCAAAGTCCGTCAGTATCCGACTCCTGACAGTGGCCTCAAAATCAGTCTTCAGAACTAACTCGAGGCATCTCCTAGTTGTGCGTTGGTCGCAGCTATTAATACGTGGGACTAACCTTGTGTAAGAGTCGCTAAGGTATCTTCTTCAATATTCCATGCGACTCTGAGTTTCATAACTACTATAATGGTTCTCGTTGTGCCACAGTTATTCAGAAATGGACAGGTACATTTCTCCTTGATGTATATGGCAATCCTGCTCCTCCAGAGTCTGCCCCCATCATTTTCTTTGAGTTTTTTTAGCTCTTTGTTTCCGGAGTTTCTCGCTCTCGTTAACGAAGAATGAATGTCTTTGCACTTGCGCTCGATATTTCTGGATCCACAGCCTACCTTTTGTACTTTCATTCAATCCATACATTATCAATGCTCTGACATTTTCTCTTTGACTGGGCCTCTCAGGGGTTTCAGAGTGTTACAGACATTTGGCTCTTCCAGAGCTCATCAAGGCTTTTCCCATGAGTTTCCTGTGGCCACTGACAAATTTTTAGAGAAGGTCGGCTGCCTTGTTCTCCCCTCAGACACCGGCACCCCATGGAGATGAGTGTTCCAACTATCACTTATGGTGAGTGTCCAGATGCCTGTCAATGTCCTGGAAGTTGGTCCCCTCACAGTCCAATGCTGCTGTCAGTAGTAGTGTTATTACAGGAACCAGAGGAGGGTGGGATGAATTTTTGTTCAAGCCATTCATTGACTTTCAGCAGAATGTGACTTGTTAGAGAAAAAAACACCTGGACAGAGCCTTGGGGTTCTGCAAGACTCATCTCAACAGGTTCACCGTGTGGTTGACTCCGACCGTGTGAGGGGTGTTCGGGTGCACTTATGTCTTCTCAATGGCCAAAGAATCACTGGGTCAATGTATGAAATTTAACCACGGCTATGGGGCATTTGGACTTCTTCATTCACTCCACTATATATTCTCTTCCTTCCTTGAGTGGTCTCAGAAAGCGCTCTGAACATCCAGGTGATCTGTCAAGCCCCGGATACCAAGCTCTGATTTATTCGGCAGTACCGACAGGCCGACCCTTACCCACATCATGTGTAGCCTCGGCTCGGTACATTCGGTTTATCATTTGGTTCACTTTCCTCATCTCACCCTCTCTATTCATTGTCATTCATTCATTCCCTGTCCTTCCCCTTGCCTGTTTACCCTCAGGATATTCACTCTTTATTGTCACTCAGCAGTGGCACTATTGTTTTATGTTCAGCCACTCCCTATTGTTTTATGTTCTGCTACTCTCATTGTTCTATCCTCACTCACTCTTTTGTCCTTGGCCATACTTTATTGTTCTATTGTTGTCCACATTCCTTATTCTATTCCTGATCACTGTGGACAATACCTCCACATGATTCTTCATACCTTATTGTTCTCCATTCCTTGTGCCACTCTGTTCCACATCTCACTTATTAGCCTATATAAGTAGCCAATGTATGTAGATGGTTCTTCGTTCTGGAAATCAACTAGGTTTACGCCTTCTTGTCCTCCCCTCTCCTGTCCCAAGTCCTTTACCTGGGCCGACACTCTCGGCACTCTCCCAGGTATTCCTCTGTCCCAAATCAGTGGCATGCATGGGAAGTAGGGCGCAACGCACGAGCACATTGAAGCCATGCCACTACTTCTAGCCTGCAGGACTTGGCCTTTACCCGTCTGCCCCCTTCGGCTTTCCCGAGGCCTGTCAGTATGTACGGTGCCTGACATGATCGACTGTTGCATCTTCGTCTCCGAATATTTCTGGCGATCCATTTGAACAGCTTGACTACACCATCGATGATTGGGGCATAATATAGCTTGTGTTCCATCTCCTCGATGCAGGCCATGTCTTGCATGAGCGGCTTTCCATGTTGGAGCTCAAGATCCGTGCAGGGCTCGTGCAAGTCTTAAACTCCTTGCGCCTTTCACGCAGTGATCCCCAGGATTTGTATATCTCTAACACTATGGCATTACTTCTCAGTCACTCCACATTGAAATCCCCAGAATCGAATAATCTACTTGTTGTGATGAATGGTGGAAGGAATGGAGGGAGGGGAGCCGGGGATAAGGAGATAAGGACAAGATACACATTTATGTGTATATTCAGGTGTATAACAAAGAATATAGTGTAAAGTAGTGTAAAAGAACAGGTATTAGTGAGCATGCAGTGGAAAGTAGTATAGTACACGGACCTACTAGTAGTTACCCTGCGAGAGATACAAACCAGCAGCAACTTAGACACAAACTGGCAGCGACTTAGATGCTAAGCGCCCAGATGATCAGGAGATGTAGGGGCCAGAGGAGCCAGAATATATGGAATACGGAGGAAAACCAAGGGAAAACAGATAGGAGGAGACAGAAGGAAAGAGACTCACGTGTAAAGGAACAGGAATTGAAGGAACCGGGGCGCATATATGCCATCACTGAGGACAGATGCCTGAGAAACAGGAGAATGAGACATGAGACACGACTCAGAGAGGCAATAACTGTTGCAGACGAGAAGGGGACAAAGGGAGAAGTAGTTCTATTCAAAGGGCACCACTGACAGGTACCATATCTCTATGAAGATCTCATCGGGGCAGTCCACAGTGGGCTGACCCTGCATATGCTCCACAAAATCCATTAATTGCAGATCATATTGTAGTTAGAAGATTTACTTGTATAAAGATAAAGTAACTACAACGAATATCACCAGTCTCTAGTACTGAAACCCCCCTACACTTATATTTGACATCTACTCGACGCACATACGTGACGTCAGACTGCATTGGGTTAAAACACCTCTCATCGTCATTCAAGACTGCGGACCTAGCAGGGATCATCAAACAGGTGTAGTATATCACACTCACACCATTATTGAACATTATTATTACTGTGGATCACCTACTGTGATCAACGTGACTCTCCTTCACACCTCCCACCAGCTCCTCAGACCAGCGCTTACATATGATCGACCCGCCATGTGCCATCTGTGTAAGAGCATATAATTACATAGAATATTAGCCACACATCCTGTAGCTACAATTCTTTGTACCATAACAAATAGTCCATCTACCATTCCATACTCCCCGTCTAAATATCCTTTACTACTTACAGGGCGGATCCCAGTACGATTTCTTCCATGTCCGGGATGGCTTCTGAACCATCCCCATCACTTTATCATAACGCTAGTGCTGCCATTGTCAAGTTTTACAAAAGGCTCTTGGCATGTTCTTCAAGACACTCTTCTTCCCCTCTCTTCCAACATCTCTCCACTTGCCCCTCATACTCTAGATGGTCCGCAGAAAATAAACAAGTGTCAGGCTCCGGGAATGCCAAAGAGTGGCCAAGTCCTGCAGGCCAGGAATAGTGGTGTGGCTTCAACATGCTCGTGCGTTGTGCCCTACTTCCCATGCATGCCACTGATTTGGGACAGAGGGATACCTGGGAGAGTGCCGAGAATGTTGGCCCAGGTAAAGGACTTTAGACAGGAGGAGGGAGGACAAGAAGGCATAAACCTAGTTGATTTCCAGAACAAAGAACCATCTACATACATTGGCTTCTTATATAGGCTAATAAGTGAGATGTGGAACAGAGTGGCACAAGGAATGGAGAACAATAAGGTATGAAGAATCATGTGGAGGTATTGTCCACAATGATCAAGAATAGAACAAGGAATGTGGATGATAATAGAACAATGAAGTATGACTGAGAACAAAAGAGTGAGTGAAAATAGAACAATAGAGAGTGGCTGAACATAAAACAATAGGGCCACTGCCGAGTGACAACAAATGGTGAGTGTCCTGAGGGTAAATGGGCAAGGGGAAGGACAGAGAATAAAAGAATGATAAAGAATAGGAGGGTGGGATAGAGATAATGAACCAAATAATGAACCAAATGTACCGAGCCGAGGCCACACACTGGTGAGGGATAATATGGGTAAGGGTTAGCTGGTCGGTACTGCCGACTAAATCAGAGCATGGTATTGTAGGCTTGACAACAAGGGGAATGAACTGTAAATTCCTACATTGTCCCTCTCACCCTACCTGTCAGGGGAACCCCCGATCATGAACCCTGGCTAGAGCCGACCCGCCCGTACTCCGCACCCACTGACCGAAGTCTGTTCGACCCACTCACGGCAGTACCGAGCATACCGTGCACCAAACCATCATCCCTGTTGGCGAGTACCCTTCAGAGGGGTCGGCTGTAACCCTTGGCCCCCCTTTCATCATCCGTTCTCAGGGTCAAGGTCCTGGCGGAACTTCCCGATCGGTACAGAGGGTGATGCCTAATAGAGTGCGGAGCGCCATAGAGATGGTGCTTATATACAGTAGTCGGTGGGCGAAGGGTTCCCTAGAGTTTTCTCTTTGGATCCCCCTTTGCCAGGTAGGCTAGTCCCCATGTATTAGGTACCATACTAAATCTTTGGATCCCCCTTCGCCAGTGCACCGCCTTAGGGTAGAACGCCTGCTTAGGTTGCCCTTACAGTAGAAAACTCTCTCCTTTGAGAACTGGCTGCTCCATCGTACGACTCTGAATTGAATTTCTTCGGAAGTAGCGACAGCAGCAGCCCCTCCTCATTCACTTACAAAATCTTACTCTCCATGGACTTGCCGTCGGCCCAGGAGTTATTGGACCGACTGGCCGGTATAGAACAAGAGTTACTAAGAGAAAGAAGAGAGAAGCAGGACCTGGAGACAAGGCTGAATGCGCTACAGGCGACCACGATGAACCTAGTGGCAGGCCTCCAGACCCGCATTTGGCAGCCCGCGAAACGAATGGTAGAATCCGCCAAGCCCTCCGAGTTCGATGGTGACCATTAGCACGGGCGTGCGTTCATGCAGTCTTGCACCTTGTACCTCGGCATCTGTGCCGCCAATTTTCCCGACGAGCAGTCTCAGATCCTCTGGGCATTGTCCTTTATGAAGACAGGAAAAGCAGCGACCTTCTCTAGCCGAGTGTTCATGCACAAAGCAAAGACAGGCAGACCGCTCTACGCCAACTGGAAGGCCTTCGTGGAAGCCTTTCGGGAACACTTCTACCCCTTGCATGAGGCCACTGAGGCGGCAAACCAATTGGAGTCGCGCCAGTACCACCAAGGCAAGCGTTCGGTTGATGAGTATATCAACCAATTCAAAGACTTAGTTGGAAAGGCCGAATACACGGATGGGCGGTCCATCGTCATGGGCCCATGCCGATGGACGTTGACGCGACCAGGCATCGGTATCCCCTGCCGCTCACCTGCCGACGATGCAGCAAGACCGGCCACTTTGCCCGAGAATGCCCTCAGGCGTATGATGTGCGTTTCATGATGGCAGAAGAGTGTGAAGAGATGCTAGAGTACTGGATGGTCTCCACGGACCTTCGAGATACCGACAAGGCTGGGGAAGTGGAGGGCATGGATCTGGGGGATTTTGCCTAAGGCAGCGAGTGAAGGATGTGCCCTTGCTGCCCTTGTTTAATCGCTTTGCTGCTCTGTCTATAGACTCTGATATGGAGAATACAACTCTGGATTCAGACGATGATGCCTTGGCCATAAGCGATACAGACACTCCTAAACCGACTCCGCCGAAACCACCATCCCCCCTTCCTTGGTTGAAACGTTGGGAACGCAGGGCTGCCTTTGCTTCCGAAAGTGCCCCCTCCATCTGCTCCTTGAACTCGTTTACAGACTCGAGGCGCGATGGGGGTTGGTGCGGTTCAAATCCCATCCGCGGGTGTCTACCCGTGTCCAGCAAAAAGGGAGACTCACGGGTCGAGGCGTGAACGTGGTTATTGTACTGGAATTCGGCTAGGGGTAGGAGGTCATCCCACTTGTCTTGCCTCTCGTTAACGAAGAGGCGCAAGTACTGTTCCAGTTCTTGGTTCACTCGTTCGGTCTGACCATCCGTCTGCAGGTGGTAGGCCGTAGAGGCCGCCAAGCGAACACCTAGTAAGCAGTAGAGCTCCCGCGTGAACTCACGGATGAACTGCACTCCTCAGTCGGACACCACCACCCTTGGTAGCCTGTGCAGCTTCCAAACATGGTGTAGGAAGAGTCGTGCCGCCCCGACCGCCGTTACTGTCGTGTGGGTCGGTATGAAGTGCGCCCGTTTCGATACCAAGTCTACCACGTTCATCATGGCATCGTACCCATGCGTGTCGGGGAGTTCCACTACGAAGTCCACGCTTATGGTGTCCCATCGTGTCTCAGGGACCGGGAGCGGGTGGAGTTCCCCGACCAGTCGTTGCCTCTGGGCCTTCGTTCGTAGGCACAGGTCGCACGTCTTGGTGTACTCGCCGATGTATTGGGACATGTGAGGCCACCAGTAGTTTCGGGAGACAAGTTCGAGGGTCTTCCAGTGACCGGGGTGGCTGGCAACCTTTGAGTCGTGGTGATGGGCTACTATCTGTCACCAGAGGCTTCCCACGTCTGGAACGTATGCCTTTCCTTGGAAGGTCAACAACCCATCGGCCTCCGCCTATTCGGCTGAAACCAACGACCTCCCTCCTGCTTCCCGCAGTTTCCTCACTGCCTCCGCTACTTCGTCCTCCAGTGTCCCTCTGGTCAGTGGCCTCTTCAGTTCCCGGGCAATTTCTCGCTCTTCCCCCTCTAGTGTCACTCCTTCTAGGGCCCATATCGCGAACAGCTCCGGTCGGAGCAAGACTAGGTCCCTATTGTCGCCCATGCCCGATCCATGGTCTGACCGGCACAAAAGCACGTCAGACTTCCCCATCGCTACTCCCGGTCTGTGCCGCAGGTCAAAGTTGAAACGTGAGAGGTAGAGGGACCAGCGGGCTTGTCGACGGTTCAGCTTCTTCGAGGATTGGAAGTATTCTAGGTTCTTGTGGTCGGTCCAGATCTCGATGCGGTGTTCAGTGCCCTCCAGGAAGTGTCTCCACTCCTCTAATGCCCAGATGATAGCGAGCATCTCCTTATCGTGGATCTCGTAATTCCTCTCCACTGGGGAGAGGCTCTTCGAGTAAAAGGCGATTGGGTGCCACTTACCATCCTTGCACGACTGCTGCGAAAGGACCACCCCTGTGGCTATGTCAGAGCTGTCTGCTTCTACCTGGTAAGGGCGGGTGTCGTCGGCGAACCCAAGGATGGGCGCCATCGTGAACTTCATCTTGAGCCCTTCGAAGGCTGTCTGTTCCTCGTCTCCCCACTTCCACTTGGCATCCTTCTTCACAAGTTCGAACAATGGCCTGGCGTGGTGTGAGAACCTTTCGATGAACCTCCGATAGAAATTGGCAAAGCCCAGGAAGGCCTGTACTTCTTTCCGGTTCGAAGGAGTTGGCCAACCCGTGACTCCTTCCACCTTGACGGGGTCCATTTCCACCTTGCCATGGGATATAATGAGGCCCAAGTACTCGATCCTGGTCCGTTCAAACTCACACTTCTCCGGCCTAAGGTAGAGTTTGTGGGCCCTTAGTCGTTCAAGAACCTCCCATATGACTCGTCGATGCTCCTCGAGAGTCTCGGTGAAGATGAGGATGTCATCCAGGTACACACACACGTGTCCTTCCATTACGAGGTCCTGGGAGATATCGTTCATCATGGTCTGGAACGTCGCGGGGCTATTAGTGAGGCCGAAGAACATGACAAGGGGCTCAAATAGTCCCTGGTTCATGCGGAATGCCGCCTTCCACTCGTCTCCCTCCTTAATCCGTACATTATTAAACCCCCATCGCACATCCAGCTTGGTAAAGTACTTGGCTCCTCGAAGTTGCACAATGAGCTCCGAGATGATGGGAAGGGGGTACCGGTTCTTCACCGTCATCACATTGAGTACCCGATAATCCTGGACCAGTCGGAGGGAGCCATCCTTTTTCTTGATGAAGAACACGGGGCTTCCCATGGGGGATTTTGAGGGGTGGATATGTCCCATGCGCAGGTTCTCCCGCAAAAACTTGTCCAGTTCTTGCTGTTCCCTCAGGGAGAGAGGGTACACCTTACAGGCCAAGAGTTTCACCCCGGGCTCTAATTCGATCGTGTGGTCCCATGTCCTCTGCTGGGGGAGAGAATCGAAGGATTCTTTCTTGAAGAGGTCATTAAAGTCTTAGAGATAGGGCAGGATCATTCCTTTCTCCTTGGGGGGGGTGCTTCGGAGTGCCCGTTCGGCCAATTGCTGCGCAGTTGTGGCCGCTGCGATGGTAGCAATCGGAACATCTGGAGGGGCCATGGTCGTGAAGAGGCGATCACCCGGTTCGAGGAAGGGCACACCGTCGTCGATACCTTCGCAGTCCTCCGACTCGTCGGTCGTCATGCCTGGCAAGGGGCCGGTCTGAAGAGTCCAAACTGCCATTTCCTCCCGACATTCCTCCTCTAGTTTGACCCGGCAGGTGTGGCATTGGGCCGAGCACCGGCTTAGCGTGACTTCTTGCGTCCGCCAGTTGACTTCAGGGTTGTGATTGCGAAGCCAGGGATAGCCAAGGATCATGTTATGCTTCCCCAGGTTGGTCACAGCAAACACGGCCCGTTCTGAGTGGTCTTGGTAGCGTAAGATCACATTGACAACGTGTCGGATTGCTCCTCCCTCATTTGGGGTACCGTCGACGTTGTACACTGGTGCGGGTCGAGTTAACGAGCGCAAGTTCAATCTTTCGGCGATCGCGAACTTCCGGTCTATGAACAGTCCCATAGCTCTGCTGTCTAGTAGGGCGGTTACTCCCTTAACCTCTGCAGTGTCGGTAGTCTGTATCTCTACCTTGAGGTTCAGGGAATTTGGCAAGGGGGTTGAAGCCACTACGTAGTGTTTTGGGAGGCTGGTAAAGGCAAAGGACGATATGGTGACTTATTACAACCATAGGCACCAGCGCCTAGGCAACAAGGTGTACCTCAACGCTAGCAACATTCACACCAATCGGCCGTCCAGGAAATTAGCACATAGGCAACTCGGCCCCTATCTCGTGGAGGAACGGGTAGGGTCCCATGCATACCGACTTTGTCTCCCAAAGACCTTGAGCCGTCTTCACCCGGTCTTCCCCGTAGTTAAACTCACCCTGGCCCCAACGGACCCCATCCCAGGTAGGCAACAGCCCCTTCCACCGCAGCCGATTCTCGTCGTCAAAGAGGAACACTTCGAAGTTGAACAAGTGCTTGACAGCCGGATGAGAGCAAATTGACTACAATTCCTTATCAAATGGAAGGGTTATGGCTATGAGGAGAACTCATGGGAGAATAAAAGCAACGTCCGGGCCCCCAACCTTATTGCCGACTTCTACCATCTGCACCCGGGTGCCCCACGCCAAATCCACACCTTGGATGCATCCGCCTTTAGATCCCGCACCCCAGTCCTGCCCATGGGGATCAATGTGTCAGGGACACCACATTCTAGAGGGGGGGTGATGTCAGGGGAACCCCCGATCATGAACCCTGGCCAGCGCTGACCCGCCCGTACTCTGCACCCGCTGACCGAAGTCTGTTCGACCCACTCACGGCAGTACCGAGCATACCGCGCACCAAACCATCATCCCTGTTGGCAAGTACCCTTCAGAGGGGTCGGCTGTAACCCTTGGCCCCCCTTTTGTCATCCGTTCTCAGGGTCAAGGCCCTGGCGGAACTTCCCGATCAGTATGGAGGGTGATGCCCGATAGAGCGTGGAGCGCCATAGAGATGGTGCTTATATACAGTAGTCGGTGGGCGAAAGGGTTCCCTAGAGTTTTCTCTTTGGATCCCCCTTTGCCAGGTAGGCTAGTCCCCATGTATTAGGTACCATACTAAATCTTTGGATCCCCCTTCGCCAGTGTGCTGCCTTAGGGTAGAATGCCTGCTTAGGTTGCCCTTACACTACCATCCAACACGTTGCGGAGGGACTGCTCAACCTTCCTCGATTATTTGAGGTATATGCCAACGACGACACCCTCTCATTCTCTGTTGAACCTCTTCCTGTCGTTGATGGCCAGTCTTTAAATGCTGTTCTCAATCCTTCATGGGCATCTTCTCCTGTTGGAGAACACCACCTCCGCCGTCTCTCTTCAACAAACTCTGTCTTTACCTCGCCACTGCAGCCACAGCCACAACCGATGCTTCCACCTGAGATTATTGTCTCAGAATGGCTAAGCTCGTTGACATTCTCACTTCTCTGGCACCTTACTGCTCCAGTGTTTAATACACTCTCCAAGCTTAGAGGTTGGCATAGTGGATTAAGCCTTCAAGGTTCTGGTTGATCATTGTAGTCTTAAAATCCCAGACTTGACATTCACTGGTTGCTGCTGGAACTGGGTTATTTTGCAATGAGCAGGTCTCTTGCCAATTTTTCATGAACAAAGGACAATGAGATGGACATAGAGTCGGTGAGCTTCTCAGTGGCAAACTCGGTTGTAATATCAGTATGGTATGACAGCAGCAGTCATAACTTACCTTGCAATACTTGCTTCGTTGAATAAGACCGCCATTCGAAACAAAATATGAGTAGCATGATACCAGCCTAACGATCCACAGGCTATGAATTTCTCCAAGTAAGTTACTAATGTCCCAAGCCCTGTGAATCCATGGCCAAGGCATGGCTCGGTTCAGGGGAAGATAACAACACTACAGACAGATGTTAAAAAATAAAATTGTGTTTAATATTATTTTAGTAAACTCACAATCTGCAACTTAATCTATGCATTTATATTCGCTCCTGCTTTCTCATGTTCTGATGCTGGCATCATGTCAAGCCCGCAACACCGAGTACCGACTTACTCGGGAATACCGACCAACCGGCCCT
>QLPG01012209.1:0-11818 GCA_003314385.1 Gomphus sp. MG54 | reverse complement strand
GGTGAAAATTTGAGCCCAATGCGAATAATGCTTATCAAGAAGGATAAGGGAGTCTATCGATTGTTGTCGTATTCAAAAGCTCAGTTCGGTTGGAGCATGCCTCTGATTGTCTTCAAGCTTCCACACATGCCCCTTTCCTTGAATTTCCGATGCGTCACTGACGCTTTCTGTAGCGACAGTACTCGGGCCTACAGCGAGGAGACGGGGTTTGACGCCAACAGTGGCACACAGCGCTTTGTACCGAGCACGGATCTTGCTTAACAGCTCGATAATATCCAACTCTGTATGTGCGCTACCGTCGGAGGCCTGAGGAAGTGCAGAGGGATTTACACGTGGGAATTGGGACACTAGATCCAATAAATGTCGGATGTGACCTTCTGTACGACTCCGAAAGGGTTCTGTCAGGTCAGGATGAAATATAAAGTTGAGAAATCGAATTCCGCATACTTCTTGGTGGTGTTTTCAATCCCATTGTTTGTCTGGCAGACAGACTCCCACACCTTCGCAAAGCCCTCATAGAATCCTATTTCTTCCCACAGTTGAAAACCTTTTTCTCGGCCTAGCGCACGACCTTCAATTAGTCCATGCGTACGTCCATGTGCATGCCCTTCTGTATAGCCTACATCAAAAAATCTGACAGTATGGATCAGACTAGAGCGACGCGAGGAGTTGGAAGCCTACATCTCTTCTACATGAAGGAGATCTTCCAAGTCGAATGCTGATGAGGAAGATATATTGGAAGACATCTGGGTATTTTCATTACAATGTCACGCCTGATGTCACAGCTTCGAGTTTAATGTATGACCTACCAGCCGAACCGAACCTGGGGCCACCTTAGAGTCATTTCAAAAAGCAACTTGAGTCATAATCGTGAGGAGTTTCTGAGCTAGATCGATCCAACGTTCGGTGAGTTATAGCCGAGTATGCTGAATTGACCTGGGTTGGTGGAAGATAAAGATAGCTCAATATTATTACCCCAGACCAAAGTCTCAGACGTTTATATATATATGTATGTGTGTTTTTGCTGGTGGGAGCTCCATGTTCACAGCTCATTATTTTCATTATCGTTTTCGAGGTATACCTTATGGGGTGACATCGTGTGCAAACGGAAATGAAAACCCATTAGCAAGACCCTGACAGTGGACCCCCATCTTGATGGCCATGATCCGAGAAGATCTTGGATCTTACGTTCTTGAACGCTCTCGAGCTAAGTATGGCGCGGCAAATAAAAAAGTTTGGCTCCAGCACTGGCCCCTTTGCCGGGTAATATTATTGTAGACCTAGGGCTTGCAGAACGAAGCCTATGGTCCCATATGTTGTCCCAACCTACTATTCTTTCAATGAATTATATTACTACCCTCCCCAGCGGTCAGAATTGGTGAAAAGTTTATTGCAGCAAATTTCACCTCGGTACCTCATACGGGGTGGAAGAGCATTGTTTTCTCAATCTTCAACTTGTTTTCGTTCAACAGGGTTGAGCAGGGAAGGAATTCGAACCGCTGGTGTTCTTTCAACGAAATGATCACAACTCTCCAACGGATGGGACGTTGAACTAACTGGCAACCAACCTGTCATATAGTGTGCTAAAGTTGAATTATGTATCTCACGACGTTTTTACCAACGCGTAGAGTCGACAGGCTGGTCACCAGGCTAGCTGTTTACAGTGTAATGTGATTCTTATCCAATCCAGAAAATATGCTCGGACATCCTTCCCGTCCTTCAGGCATCCATCATCTTTCTTTTCATTCGCATTTTGTCATACTCCAGGTTCCCTCCCAGCCCGGTGCGTCCACCTGCGTCGCTGTCTCACGCCACTTCCCAACAAGGTTCTTTCCTCCGTGCACATATCCTCGAAACAGCCATCGCCCTTGGTCCGACTGCTAGAATTCATCATCAACCTTGGACCAATTACGCTATCGCCACAGAACAACTTACCTGATCCTGAAGAAGCACAACAAGCCCGTCCCAGTCGCGCACGCGACCCACGAATCGGCTATGGCCCCAGGCTTCGGCAAATTCATTGTCAGTCTATAATGAGGTATAACGTTAATGATATCCTAGAGATTCATATTGTTCCACGATTAACAACACGCACTTCTGCGGTTAAGATGATATCCCAGACGCCCCCGCCATAGGGGCCATCGTGCTCCAGCTCCTTGTCGACCACAGCGTCTAGTGGGTCGTATGTGTGGTATGTTGAAAGATGCCGCATCTCTGAATCATACACGTGAAGTTTTCTCTTCAGAGGATTTTAGAGAGCAGCGTTACTGCGCGAGGATATTCTGTTCGCACCTGGGTATTCACTGTTCGAATCCCACCAGGCAGCCATGCCCTGAGTGCGCCTGATCCTACGCCATCTGAGCTGATGTCGTCAAATTCGAGGGTCTCGTTGCGGTCGTGCTGATGATGCTCCCTTGTGTATATTAGATATGAATAACGATTCAAAACTTAACGTAGGCAAGATCATAGCGTACCGAAGGCAAAACTAAAACAACGTTGTGTCAGCGATGATAGAAAGATGATAAAAATATGATATTGTTTACTCACCTGCATAGGTTTTTCAATATCTAGAGCTAGGAACGGTGCGGGGAGATGGGCACCCGCTTCAGCGTTATTGAGCAGTGCTTGGAATAGATTGGGTGGTGTCGCCTGTCGCGGGACGGAATTAGTTCATAGAACCAAATAATCGTGAAAGAACACACCAGCCACCTCCCTTTCCAGACGCCATTGAGCATTCCAGGAATAAACACACGGTCCCTCATCGGTGGCTGGCTCCAAGGTTCATAGCAAACTCGCAGCCGCATCCAGTCCTGCTCGTGCATTGTACTTGTATTCTCACTCCACTGCACGGTTTCCGTCTTTACTTTACTGAAAGATTCGTAGTCTTCACCCGTTGCGCCACTCCACCCCATACTTTGTCTTTCGGCACGGGTGCGCGGTGCCCGCGACCCCGGTGGTACCCATCCATTTTGAGTCTGAACCTGGGATCTCTGAGAACGGATTTCAAAACGTACAATGTACGATAGAAGAACGGGAGGGATGAGTAGCGGTCGAGCGAGAGTGATTTCCCAGGTGAAGTGGTCTGGAATAATACATGGGGCGGGGAGGGGTGAGATTGAGAGGGGAAGAACTGAGAGAGGCGGGGGAGGCG
This sequence comes from Gomphus sp. MG54, assembly GCA_003314385.1. Taxonomy (NCBI): domain Eukaryota; kingdom Fungi; phylum Basidiomycota; class Agaricomycetes; order Gomphales; family Gomphaceae; genus Gomphus; species Gomphus sp. MG54. Next base: position 8,667 of record QLPG01012209.1, on the reverse strand, counting down.
GGGGAACTTGCAGAGGAGGAATGAGAAAGTAGGTGATAGGTATGTGGGTTGATCCATACTTTGAAGATGAAAGATTGAAGGTGGGCAATGTATTAGTATTTGAGAGAAAAACATACCTTAAAAGAGCCAACATAAAGGGAACTCAGAGCCGCAAAAATCTCTTCTCTTTGAGTGGGAGTTTCTATTTGAACGCGGTCTACACAACACCGAAAAAGTCAGCGAACATATTCAGTAAAAATATGAAAGATGGCTTGAACCGTGATCGGTGAACCAAAAGAGCCACATTCCCAACGCATTGATTTCGGTGTCGGGGACCCATCCCTTATTTTGCTGAGCGCCGTCGTGAAGCCTCCCTCCAATCCTCACGAAGTCTAGTGCAAACCGATCTATACGCGCGTATCGAACGAGTTGTATGGCATTGTTGCCATCGTTTTCGAGGAACATAATGTATGCCATCCACATATCGACCCTCAATCCTTCGTCAAGATCGTCTCCATACAGGAAATGGGGGTAATTGTTATTCTTGATGCGCTTTAGCCCCTCACATCGACGCACGAGTTCATGGGCTTGTTCCAATGTTAATGCAAAGTCATTGCCAAACCTTCTTGGGACCGCACGAATGTCAAACTTGCTACGGAATATGCGGGCATAGAGATGGGAGTTATCCGTTCGGTTGATAGCCTTGTAAATCCTTTTGGAGAGCCGCAGGAAGGCTGCCAGGGCATTCGGTGGACCCAGGAATGACACGAGAGCAACGCGGAATGCGATCTCCTCAATAACTTCGTGGGGTACAGACTCAAGTCTTGAAAACGGGGTCATAATGTGTTGACGATCATGTTGAAGGTACTTCCTCTATATAAGATAGGATGATTAGCCGAAACCCTGCCATGAGAAGCAGACCCGTAAGGCGCTTATGTCGATTTTGGGTGCGCGGCGATTGTCGAAAAAAATATTAATTAGAATTTTAAGGTCCGTCTTTCTTCCCATGGTGAGCTACAAGCTGTCTTCTATGAACCGATCTCCGTTGCCCCAGCAGCCTTTTTTGTCGTTCACACAGGGTTGACAGCCCTCTACCATCTGGTTACCACGTCAGAAAGGACGTCCATGACATGATAGCCTCGAGGGTGGCAAGAACGGAGCGAACTTCTAGCTCACTCATGGCAGCAAGCTAAATTGTTCCATATCTAATCGAAAGCTCGCCTGACTCCACACTTGAATTTATTCAGACTCCGGAGATCGAGGATTCAGCAACCTTGATAGTAACTGTCAAAGGAGTTCGCGAAGTGCCATGCAGTAGAGTTTGGGGTACTGTGAACCAAATGTTCAAAGGAGAAGCATGTGATGGAATGATGGAAGATTATAAGCTTCCCCGCCATTTGAATGCATCTCGCGCACTGGTAGCCCGCCTTCCAACATCTCCAGGCACTCACGAGACGCAGTGATATTCTCTCTCACGCCGTTTCTCAACTCTACTGGGATACTGCAGCAAGCTCCAAAAGTTGAGCAATTTTGGCCGAGGCACCTTCTCTTCTTCACATCGCTTAGAAAGCGAAGTGTGATCCACAAAGCGGTGGGACTTAGCTGTGGTAGGATAATCTCCTCTTTCGCCCACTCATTATGGGCGTTACAGTGCGGATATCATCTTCCAGGGCTGAACAAAGGCCCGGTTTCGCACCTGGCTGACCTTTAATGACGGCAATCGGATGATTACGTATCCGTGCATGTGAGTTAGTAGTCACTCGGTGCCCGCATCGAGTGATCACGTGAGTACGAAGTTTCTTCACCACGCCACTTGAATTATTGGCGCGAGACACGGGCCAAGACTGATCATGTCTGCACGAGCGCCCCGCTGGTTAGAGAACATCAAGGAGGCATTGTCTGAAGAAAAGACTCCAAGTAAGCTCAATCACATACGTCTTTTGGTCATACCACAGATGTGGTTCTCATTACCACGAAACAGGTTATACTCTCTCGACAGTTCTGTCTACATCCTCAGAGGTATACCCTCGTTCGCGTACTGTCGTTCATCGGGCTATAGTGACACTTTCCCCCTCCCGACCTTTGTTCCTGACGACCACCGACATTCGTTCTCCTAAAGCACATCAATTGCATGCCAACGCAAATACCGAAGCTACATTTTGGTTCCCCAAATCCAACACCCAGTTCCGCATCGTAGGATCGACTTACCTTCTTCCACAGCCCTCGCATCCCTGGTACGCATACTTTCCGTGGGACGTGCTCTCTGAGAGTGAAGACAAGAAATTAAACTGGGATCTGGAACGCCTGAAAGTGTTTGACAACCTCTCGGGTTATCTTCGAGCCAGTTTTGTGCGCCCTGTCCCAGGTTCGCTCATGGAGCCTGAGAACTATGAAGAAGCCAAGAAGTGGCCAGTGATATTACCAAAATCCGGTGAGACAGAGGGAGAAGAGCAAAAGCGCAACATCGAGGAAGCTCTTAAAAACTTCGCTCTCGTCGTAATGGATCCCACAGAAATAGACTTAGTGGAACTCGCTCCCATCCCGAATAGGAGGACGACCTGGACAAAGAAAGGTGCACACTGGGAAGAGCACGTTGTGGTTCCATAGACTCGCAAGTCTACAAATAAACTGAATACCAATACGCCCAGCTCGAACTTATACTATAAGTCAAATTAAGAATCAATACGTAGGTTCATTTGATAATTTAGCTTTCTTTTGTTCTGGAATATCGCCTTCTGTAGGGTCGTTTTCCAGCGCCCGTTTCTTACCACTTGATAACGTTGAGCCGTTCGAAGTTGGTGGGGCTGTTGGCTCATCCTGGTCATCCTCATTCTCATACTCTTCCCCTGAATAATCAGCAGGCTCCTTCCCACCTCCTGGGACCCAGCCTTTGTCCTCTTGATCATCGTAGATCCCTACCTCGCTTGTATTCTGTGTTCTTCTCGCCTCAGTGGCGTCACACGATGGGAATAGTCTAGATACGTACATCTCCCAATAGCATGGCCGTCAGCCCTTGGCCACCCTTTTAGACCACATTATGCATTGATATTGGGCTGGACAAGTACTACAGCTCACCTCTTCTTCCTTGTCCCCTGATTCGTCGTCTGACTCGCCTTCTTCGCCTTCTTCGCCTTCTCCACCTTCTTCCTCATCCTCTTCATCAGGCTACGCACCAATTCGTATTCTCAACCACAGGCGCGACCAAAGTTGACAGAATGTACGCACCACTTCATACTCATCGCTCTCCTCTCCTTCATCCTCGGTGACCCCTTGACCATATTTAGTAGGAATCGCGCCTGGTTGGGCAATGGCCATTGCGTGAATAGGTAGTACCAGTGTTTCCTGTCACGGTGTGGATGTGGGAATTTTGGAGCGGAGATTATTTTCTTGTTCGATAGTTTTCTCCGCTGATTATCTCTGAACACTGGTCTCGGCTGAGCGATGACTGTATATTGCATAATTGCTTTTGGATACACATTGGTGTCTCATAGTAAATATCTCATGTAGGTGGCAGAAAACCTGAAAAATCACTGTTCCAATACTGGCCCGGTGGCGATGAATATATCACCATTTTGACTTGGCAGCGCCGCCATTGATACAGACTTGCAACGTACGTCTCCTATGTGTCATAAATTTTCGGATCGTAGGCGATACAGCTAGTTCGCATCTGGATCAGTCGGCGTGTGCGACTGCTAAGACTTTCAACTAAGGTTCCATTTGAGAAGCTTGCCTGTACGTTACTGATATTCGAACACGAGACTCGAAACTTAATACTAAATGTTACTCGCTAAGGCTGAGATGGGCTGTGCAGGATCTAATGGTTGGGCCGAGGAGCTGCGGCACATTTAATTTCTCAGAAATTTTATATGCGAGCCAGAAGGCACAAAGGAACCAGCTTCAGATTTGTATTTTGGTGGTAAGCCTGAGAGAAATTGTCTAAATACTATTTGATGCGACACAACACTACGTCAAGGACGTGGAGCTGAATATTTGGGGGAGGAAAAAAGGATTGTGTGGGCGGTTCAGATCTGTTCCGAAGGCAGAGCGTTGTGGAGCAACCTTGAATGTGTCACAAATGCAGGCGCGTCTGGTCACATTGTTACGTCATAAAGGAATGACGCAAGGTCATGTGACTGACGTAGGGAGAAGAGATTTCTCGATGTACTACTGTTGTCTATCTAGTTTGTTTCATTTATAAACACCCGTATCCACCTCCTACATGTTCTCTCCTTACCGCACACTGAGCTCCAAGTCCATACACGAAGACTATTGGCCAGAGTCAAAACTTGTTATAAGTTTCTCTCCTAGTCTCATTACACACCGTGCAAGATCTGCAAGCTTCATAGTCCTCTAGAACCTCTTACTCTATTTTTCAATTACTGTTTCAGTACGTCCGAGACCTCCGTGCGTATATTATCAACCGCATTCTCCCCCGGCTTGCCTGTCCCCACCTGCTCACCGCCATGCTGTGCAACAGTACTATGCAAAATTGTACTGGACTCATCAACGCCGTGGATACACTTGACCCTAGTCTAGATTCTCCACCCAAAGAGTCGACTTACGGGTCTTCTAACGACACAGACACTGCTATCGTAGATTTCACGCCGCTCGCCAGCGAGCCCCGTGGCGAAAATGTTACCGAGCCTCTTGCCAGTGAGTGCGCTTCTCGAACGACTTGTTTTCTTTACTCGAAAAGTCCTTGTCCATTTGCAAATGCTGCCAGTAGATTGACTGCCTTCACGTCACGTGATGACCCAGCTGCTTTGAGCGTCTAAGCAGTAGTTTCTTTCAAAGTCCTTAGCTTTCGTTGTTGTTCTTCTACTTTCCTAAATATTCTTTACTTACATTCATTTACCTTTCTTTCTCAGACTCTGCATATAACGTTGAGCCTCCCACACTTGCTGGTGCTCCCTTTTGGAAGCCTGCAGAATCTTTAGATCTTCCTCCAGACTCGGCTCCTCCACCTTCTATCGTCTCTCAGTTCTTCTATGAGACCGTCAAAAACGTACAGCCCCATCTCCGTTGCAAGTCCCCCTCAAACACAGGCGCGACGAGAGGTGCCAATTCTGTCCCGGACACACAAAACGCCTCCTCTCCCGCTCTGACGCCTATGTCTGCTCCCCGCGACCCGCGCGGGACAGACTTACCACAGTCTCGTTCACCGCCTCCCGAAACTTCCCCTGTCTCTTTTCACCGTCCCGCCCGACAAGTGACGTCACACCGCTCTTTCCAACCACAATCCATTCCTTCCAATTCATTCTATCCCCCTCATTCAACCTCACTCTCTGAACCGCCGTATGCTCCACCCGGAGGATATACCCGACGTCCTTCTCCACGTTCGAGTTATATAGGACAGTATATGTCAGCCTCGCCTCACTCCATGACACTACAGTCTTTTGCCTACTCACAGCCATTTACACATCCTGGAATACATGCTCAGGATCCAAGTGCTATAGGCATACCGTTCGGTCCAGTCCCTCTTCCTCCACCCACCCGCGGGTATAGCTATCAACAACCTCAAGGCTCTGAGGGCTTGACAGGCGAAACTCATGAAGTTCGCTCCGGTCCAGGATACGCACCCGTGGCACCCTCTCCTTTTGCCCCTTCATCCACTGTCTCTCACTCCGCACCCGCACTCACCACTGCTGGCTCTAGTCAACGTGTTTCCCATCATACGTATACTTCAATGCACTTCCCTCCTGCACCATCTGGACCTCACTATCACGGGTTTCCCGGTCATTCTTATGCACATTCGTCCCCCGGAATGTACCCGTATGCCCCAAGCTCATATCAACAGTCATATTACATCCAGCCCCCCACCTCGCCCGAAGATTCATCTAAGGGTGGAACATGGTGGTATGTCCCACCTGGGCCCGTAAGTGGACAGCAATATGATTCACCGTACCGTGGAGGATACTACCCACCATCTATGCAAATGAACCATCCCGAGTATGATCCTTATTCGCCCCTCGGCCCTGGGTCACCGTCGAATGCGTTTCCAGGGCCACCCGGACAAGCTCAGCAACCCCAGCAACCTATGATGCGTTTCCCACCTCGTGAGCCCCCAATCCCTACTTCTCCATCAACCGTGGGCCCTTCAAACTCAGAAGTTGTGTCAGCTGCTGCACCTTCGGCACCTGTTATCTTGCCGGCTAATGCTATCTCCTCACCCCCGGGTCTTCGCAAGTCGGATACGCCAGAGTCCCCCACCTCCCCTCCCTCTGCTTCACGCAAATCCTATCACCCAAACCCACCCCCGAACCGGTCCGAATGGGTTATGTGGGTGGGTAATGTCCCATCAGATGCGGCGCACGACGAGTTGTGGGATTTCTTTAACCAGCCTGCGCCGACACACCCCCTTCCCCCTGGAATGTCTGCTGTTATGTTCTCTCGGCATGTACAACCGCCTCCTCCCTTCAAAGACACGAAAGAAGTGGGAAAGGAAGATATATGGGGCGGTGTTTCTTCCGTATTCGTCATTGCGCGTTCAAATTGCGCATTTGTGAATTTTGACACACAAGCACATTTGGAGAGTGCGGTAGCACATTTTAATGGCAAACCCCTTAGACCGAAGGATCCGCGTTGCCCGCGGTTGGTTTGTAGAGTTAGGAAGAGGGATGATGATTTAAAAGCGGGCGTTGGGGGGCAAAGGGGAATGGGATTGCACACGCGGTGGGTTGCGGAGCAGAAGGAGAGGGAGCAAGACAAGGAGCGAGAGCGGGCATTGAAGGCGAAGAAAGAAAGCCAGACTCGAGGCATTGAGACGACTCAGGAAGAGGAGGGTAACATTTACGGTCCAGCGACCTCTCCATCAACCTATCTCGCTCCATCAACGACCTCCAATCCCTCTCCACCGATTCCTGCTGTGTCGCCAATTGAAGATTTGTCCCCGGTGTCAAATTCCCCGCCAAGAGAGTCGCCGGATGATAAAGATGCACCTAGACAAGGCAGTTCTGGTGACCGTTCTTTCACATCCACAAACTCTAGCCTGTTGGCAGCGCACTTCCCAAGACGTTATTTCATTCTGAAGTCGTTAACCCAGGTGGTTATACTCTGGTTGTTCCATCCGTGCACTGATGAGTTTGTTTGGTAGCATGACTTAAATCTAAGTCTCGAGCGTGGCGTGTGGGCAACACAGCCGCACAACGAGGGTATCCTGGATCAAGCTTATCGCACGAGCGTGGATGTTTATCTCATATTTGGTGCAAACAAGAGCGGAGAATTTTTTGGCTACGCCAGGTAATTTCTGTTTCTACCTTGCTATCGTCTTACCTCTTAATTTTAATATGATGTTTCAGAATGACGGGCTCCGTCTTTCACAACGATCGTCTTGACCATGTGTCATGGGCATCACGGTCAAGCGCGAACGCTGGACATCGTGGTTCCAGCCCGCCTGAAGCTATCGCAGAGGAAGACGAGTCCGACAAAGCCTTTCTCTCCCCCAGCGAGAATCGCATGGTAGGCGAGTCCCCAGCCCCCGTGTCGCCCGGCCAGGAGGTTCGTCTTCAAGGTTCCATGCTTTTCTCCTTCACCTCCAGTATGCCTGAAGGGCAGCAATCGGCACCAGCAGAACCACTTCAACCGCATCAACGTATCTCTCGGCCGAATCTCCCTCGTGAGGCAGACACATATCCTGAGTTGCATCGGAAAGCAGATGGTGTACTCCACCCGTCAAAAGCCCCATCGGAGGGACCTCAGTTTGCGTTGCATCTCCCGCCGCCTCGCAAGCCCGACGTCTGCACAGGACCCGCGCCAGACGATAGGTTGCTGCAAAAGGACGCTGACGGAGTGCTTCGCGTGGATAAGTACGGCAGTAACTCGGAGATGCTACATCTACACGACGTTAAAGTTGCCACGGGCGTTTCGGGGGACCGACCATCGGAGTCTCGCAAGGAAAAAGAAAATCCAGAGGATGAGCATGAAGGCAAGCCTGAAGGGTGGGGCCGAGAGTTTAAAATTGAGTGGTTGCGTACTGAACGATTGCCGTTCTACCGCACGCGCCACCTTCGCAATCCCTGGAATCATGATCGAGAAGTCAAGGTCTCACGGGATGGCACGGAACTGGAGCCAAGCATTGGCCAGAGACTCCTTGATGAATGGGATATGTCACCTCCTCAGTTGGAGGCAGGGCCTCCGACAAATCCCATGCCTATGCGTGGACGAGGTTCGAGGGCACTTGTGAAAGGGTGCGGTGTTGCCTCTGCGCCTCCTGGGTCAAATACTCCACTCTTGTCGCAGCTCAGCCGCACAAGTATCAATGATGAAGTGGGAAAAGGCGCAGGACAGACATGATCATGCCGCGCTTGTACAGATATGCCTTCCGCTGGCGGGCTAATCCAAGATTTATCTGGGTCTTGAGGCAGGTGACTTATGCGGTGTTCTCTACAAGTCACTAGGGATTTTTTTTCTCGTTGATTTCTATCACGTCCATTCCACACTTACGACTTGGCAGTCTTCTTGTCATTCACGAAACAAGTAACGAGCTGTCTTTTTACACTTCATTTAACTCAAGAATTTCAAAGGATTGTTTGTATCCATAGCTGAAATTTCCCCACAATTTTGTAATTCCTCGTACTTTGCAAAATACACGCGACAGCAAGTGCGCTGGCTTTTGCACAATCTTTGCTCACCATGTGAAACTCGATGGATTAGTTTCCAATGTATTATTTTCGGCACAAGTGGAAATAC
>QLPG01012205.1:0-11093 GCA_003314385.1 Gomphus sp. MG54 | reverse complement strand
AAATAATAGGGAGCATCCCCTATCCCCTAACATAGACTTTGATACACTAAAAAGTAGTTGGTGCCCTCCATCTATATGTATATTATATTACTGCAAAATATCTAACCAGTCTGACTTGATTTGGTGTTGCTACAGCAGTTCTGCAGCTGGGGTTGATCAGGGCCAACTGCCTGAAAAACAATTTTTATTATGGCAAATTTACATGGATTTTACATTGCCATGCCCTCCATATTGGGTTGAAGAAGTTGGATTTTTATTTTCAGACAGAATGGCTACAATTTGACTGAGTAATTGCAGTTCTCTTTTTGCCCGCGCGAACGTGTGTGCAATTTGGCACGTGCCTTACGTACTGCAAACCGGTGTAAACTGTTTGGCTTGAGCAAGGATGGTGGCTCATTGCAAACAGATGGGGATATTACAAAGAAAGTATGACTAATGTGACACAGCAATGCATGCATGTCGAATTATTCCAACAAATGGTGCACTGTGTTATGTTGTTCTAAATATGCTCCTGTCCTTGATCATTCTTCCCTCCTCTCTAGCCTTCCCTATGCTCTCTTCCCTTTCTTTGCTTGAGGTTCCTGTACATTTTTGTGTTGAGGATGACCCCTAGGAACTTGTGGGTTGAGGTCAGGCTGATCATGTGCTATCTTATTATGTCAGTTGGCTGCTTTACCACCCTAGTTTTCTTGGACTTGGTAGGGTCCTTCTTATGTTTTCTAGTGAAACCCATTAGTCCAAGCTTGTCTAGCAGTTAAAGCACCGAGGGTGCTGAGACTGTGTGAACTGAGCACTAGTGTAATAGCACCTTGAACATGATTCTGGCTTGGTTTCAGCCCATCCAGTGAGCTGAACAGATGTGGCTGGCTTCAAAGTACTCTTGCATTTGCATCCTTTCATAAGGCCACTAGATTTTGGGAGGAAGTCAAGTACATAAAATGCTGATTCTCTAAACTGGCACTTTGGCACCCAGGCCAGTTTCCTGGAATGGCACCTAAGCAAGGCAAAACCTGGGACTCAGTTCCCAGTAGAATTGCCATAGAGCAATATATTCCCTAGCAATAAATACAGATAAAATAACAGGAAAATCACTAGGAATATTCCCCTATTTGTCCAAATGACTCTCTGATATTATAGCATGGGAAAACCCTAAGAAACCCTGTCTGCCACTTGTCAACTACACTACTTACAAGAGAATGTACTGGTGCTGATGTGAAAAGAGACATTGCTGCCAGCAACTGCAAGGTAAATGTGAATGGATGTACAGCCCATTTTTCACCAAGGACACATACTGATGTTTATATCTGATCAGGTAGATGAAAATCCTGGAAATGATAACATTTTTGTTTATGAATTCTTTTGTTTCTTCAAGTATGATGATCCCATCAGCTGAGTTAAATTTAGGCTGAGCTACTGTTCCCGATGAAAACTTAGCAAGGTAATATGAGGTCAAGCCTGTTTGCTATACTGTTAAATCCGCATGTCGGTGCTTAGCTAGAGGCTTCTGGAAGGGTTTCCAAGGGGGGGTTCATACTCTGGAGTTGGAGGGACTAGAGGTTGTGGGTTCACGGTTGGAATCGGAAAGGGGTAGAAAGACAGGAAGCGCTGGAGGGTCTAGGACTGTTCACGGTATTAGGTGGTTTGATGTTAAGTCCGCGTGTCAGGCACTTAGCTAGCACTTCCGAAGGGGGTTTCCGGGTTAGCGCGGAGGTCCGTAACAGGGCCGAGGACCGAGATGGAAGTTGGACAGACTACGGACGGGGGACGGAGGCACCGGGAACTCAGGGTAGGTCGCGGAATGGTTCAATCTGGTCTCTGAGGTGTTCGAGGTCGAAGGGACTTGGCTTCAACTTATGTGTTACACCCTCCTCGATCATCTGTCCCTAATTTCAGAAAGGAGGCAGGAGTTTACCGGAAATGAATCGGAAACTGGTGGGAGACTAAATCGATATTCGTACTAGCGAACAGTCTAGTTGACTGGAAGACTATATACATGTGACTATCCTTGTACTTTCTTTGCTGGTCATAAAACAAGGGGGAAGGGAGTACAAGGGGTCAGTATAAGGAGAGAACAAGGGAGTGAGGTACGCGATAGTCCTGTGCGTCAGCTATCAAGGTAACGGAACTTTGATTTTCGGAGTCTTCGGAGGGTCGGAATCCCAGATCCATGGAAAGTATGTCGGACATCTGGAAATCAGTTGTTCAGGCTTTGGTCGATTGGAAAGGTCTCGGAAACGGTGCGGGTGGTTGTGGGGGTTAATGTGGGTTTGTTTGGCTGCATGGGCCATAACATTTGAGTGGTTTGAGGTTGCAGGGACTTGGCTTCAACTTATATGTTGCACCCTCCTCAATCGTCTGTCCCTAATTTCGGAAAGTTGGAAAGTTTACTGGAACTGAGTTGGAAACTATGATACTGTCAAGTGTTGGATACTGACGGACTTTGGTACTGCTGAGGGGTGTTGTCAAAAGGTCGGGTGGACTATGGCCAAGTCCTGCAGGCCAAGAGTAGTGGCGTTGGCTTCAACGTACTCGTGCATTGCGCCCTACTTGCCATGCATGCCACTGTATTTGCAACAGACAGGTACTCGGGGGGATGCTGAGGATGCCGGCCCGAGTTGAGGACTTAACAGAAGAGAAGAAGGTAGAAGGGCCTAAGCCTAGTTGATACCCAGAATGAAGAAGTATGTACATCCATGTCCTACTTATATAGGTTAAGAAGTGACATGTGGAATAAGGAATGAGGGACAACAAGATATGCAGAGCATGTGGTGATTGTCCACAACGAACAAAATTAGAACAAGGAATGCAAAGCGGGGATAGAACAATAAAGGACAGGACAATAGGGTCGTGACTCAAGATGGGACAATAGGGAGTGGCCGAGTATCAAACAATGGGGTCTCGTCCGAGGATAATACAAGGACAGGAAGTCCTGAGGTGAAACGAACTGAGGAGTGCGGATGGCGGATGTGCCAAGCCGGGACCGGCACACCAAGTGTTATGTAGGCGACGCAGGCACTTGGTCGTGGATATAGGATGATTGCTCGGTCGGCACTGCCGGCGGATGAGTCTCAGTATGTGGACTTGACAGTATCCCCCCCTTAGCGGCTGAACCCCTGAAGCCAGAAATTAAAAGCAAGGTCCGGAATGCCTAAATGTAATATTATGGATAGTGGGGGAAGTTTCCGGACTTCTCATAGACCAACCACATCTTCCCAGTCATCGCCATCAAAAAATACCTGGAACAAGATGCATGCCGAGACTGACACTGTCGAATGGGGGAACGACGGAAGACAGGTTACTTGTGATCATGACACATCATCAACCCAGGGTATGGGGTGTGATTTGCAAATTCCCCGGGGGACTACGGATGGTGTGGATGAGGTGGGTGAGGAGAGTGCTTCAGCAGAGAATGCGGAGGGTGCAGGTGTGGAGGATGCCTTGGCGGGAGTCATGGGGACGGATAGGGAGGTGACTCTGGGGCAACTCGTGGCAGCGAGTTGGGATACCCTGGAGGATGCGGAGGACGGTCAAGAGGCTGTGTCCCCATGGGCCGAAACAGCCAGGTGGGCAGAAAATCCCGGAACCTTGGGGGTCCCAAAGACAAATGAATGGAAGCGGGGTAGGAGTATGGGGGAGGGGCCCAGTGCGGGGCCGAGTGTACAAGGATGGGGAGGAAATGCCCGGGTGAGTGGTCATACGTTTTCTTTATTCCCTGCTGATTGACATGTTTCTTATAGCATAAAAGCAAACTGGCCCAGGACAAAGTCAACCCTCAGGTCTCCGTGGAGGGTGTGGATGGGGCGGTAGAGCCCCCAAGTAAAAGGCCGAGACGGGCCTGTACCCAAAAGCTGAGCGGGAAGGCTGTCGAGACCAAAGTACGGCTGGCTGGGGGGTCCAGGCGGAAGCGGACAGGGAGGATGGACAGAACAGACAGATTAGGGCAGATGGAGGAGAGGTTGCGTCGTATGGAGGATGCGATGCAGCTTCTTCTTGAGAGGGAGCCTGATTTGTCGGCAGTCCCACGATTGGAGGAGTTGAGGAACTCTTTGCGGGATGAGAAGAAGGAGGAGCAGGGGAGGAAAGAAGAGGAGCAAAGGAATGAGGATGAATATGTGGAGATAGATTAGAGGAAAATAATAAATTGTATAATTTTTTTAATCAAAAAAATTTTTTTTGAAGGTGGAAAATAAAATAAATCAAGGGAAAGAGAAATACAACAAGTCGGAGGTGCCGAGGTGTTCGGCATCTCGGCTGTGTTATATTGATGGGAGAGGAGGTGGTGGATGGACTGGGATGGATGTTTTGTGGGGGGGTTAGGGGTGGAATGAGGGGGTATTTTTTTGGGATTAAAGGTGGTCGTAGGGTCATAAGTGGAGTGGTTGGAGAAGGATCGGGGAAGAGGGGGATGTGATGGGTGACGGAATGGAACGGAGGGAGTGGAGAATGGGACAGAAGGATGGAACGGAGGGTGAAAAAATGGGGGAGGTTTTTGGGAGAAGGATGTCCTCAGGAGGGGAGTTTGCGCAGTTCAAAAGGTTTCTAGCTGGTTGCCACCCCCCCCTTTTTAGGTAGACATCCCACCGTCTACTAAATGTGTCAGCCTCTAGCTGAGAAGAACGGAGGAGGGTCGGAAATGCATATGACACACATATATGGGGTGAAAGACCGGGAACGGATGGGGATGGATGGATGAGACCTTGGCCGAACGTGCTGAATGACAACGCTGACCAAGAGGTCCCTGCCAAAAAACTTGCCAGCCATTCTGGTATACAAGCATGCACAAGGCAGTTGCATTGACTAGGGCTATTGGTGAAGCTTCCAGTGATGGAACAGGATCCTGTGTGAGGCTTTTGGAACAGTGGCAAATGCTGCCTGGACCGAGGCCATCAGGATGCACCTAAAAACGTTAGTAGCTTGACGGATTATAATACTGCCCAATACCCTGTTAATCAACGGATTATAGTGGGTGAGCGAGTTGTGCCCGAATATTGCTGACCGACAGATCTAGTACATGACAGAAGGATGGGTGGACTGATTGTCTGGACAGAAAATCTAGTAGGTGTATCTGTGCTTTGTTAGCAAGAAATACTAGATCAGGAAAAGGTCATAATCATAAACAAAATTTTCAAATGGTCTGTGAGCTGATGCTGATTGATCGAGCATGCCAGACAGAGTGCCAAGGGTAGGGCATTGCCTTCCAGTTGGCCAGAAAAACTGAAGTTCTTCTGAACTGGGTGGTCTGCAAATCCATACTGGTATTGGGTTGGAAATGCAGTGGTGTGGATCTGTCTTGTTGGACAACCTCCTAGGAGTAAGACGATCTGGTGAAGCTATGAACAGTTCCTGATTCAAAACAGTTAGAAGGGCCACCAGGAGACCCGGTTCCGAACGAGAAGATGGAAAGGTCATTAAAAGGGTGTCTTGAAAGACCATATTCATAAACCATGAGTGCACGGAAAGTAGTTTGATTCTGGGTATACTGTCAAGCGTCGGATACTGACGGACTTTGGTACTGCCGAGGGGTGTTGTCGAAAGGTCGGGTGGACTATGGCCAAGTCCTGCAGGCCAAGAGTAGTGGCATTGGCTTCAATGTACTCGTGTGTTCCGCCCTACTTGCCGTGCGTGCCACTGTATTTGCAACAGACAGGTACTTGGGGGGATGCTGAGGATGCCGGCCCGAGTTGAGGACTTAACAGAAGAGAAGAAGGTAGAAGGGCCTAAGCCTAGTTGATACCCAGAATGAAGAAGTATGTACATCCATGTCCTACTTATATAGGTTAAGAAGTGACATGTGGAATAAGGAATGAGGGACAACAAGATATGCAGAGCATGTGGTGATTGTCCACAACGAACAAAATTAGAACAAGGAATGCAAAGCGGGGATAGAACAATAAAGGACAGGACAATAGGGTCATGACTCAAGATGGGACAATAGGGAGTGGCCGAGTATAAAACAATGGGGTCTCGTCCGAGGATAATACAAGGACAGGAAGTCCCGAGGTGAAACAAACCAAGGAGTGCAGATGGCAGATGTGCCAAGCCGGGACCGGTGCACCAAGTGTTATGTAGGCGATGCAGGCACTTGGTTGTGGATATAGGATGATTGCTCGGTCGGCACTGCCGGCAGATGGGTCTCGGTACATGGACTTCACAGATACAGAATTAAGTCGATATTTGTACTGGTGAATAGTCCAGTCAACTGGTGTCTTATATATATGTATCTAATCCTTTGTACTAACTTTTGCCAAGTAAACACAAGGGGGGGAAGGAGTACAAGGGGCAATATAGAATGAAGAAAAAGGGAGTGAGGTATGCAATGATCCTGCATGTCATTTATCAAAGCAGTGGAACCTTGGCTTTGGAATCTTCAGAGGTTCAGGAATGCAGAACCTCAGGTTGATACAACGGAATTTGGAAAACAGTTATTCAGGCTTTGAGTGGTCGGAAAGGTCCTGGAAACAGTGCAGGTGGTTGTGGGGATTAATGTGGGTTTATTGGCTGCATGGGCCATAATAGTATCCCTCCACTAGGACTGAGCCCTTGAGGTCCTAAGCTTATTCTTGCCATGAATTGAGTGGAGAAGAGCGTGGGATTATTTTTTAGATGTATTGGAATGTAATAGGTGTTTTTTCCAAGTACCTGTCTGATGTATATATAAGGGGTTTTTTCTCCTCCCTGAGTTCCTTTTCCTGCCCCCACCCATGTCTGGACTGGAACAGGATATTGAAGCGGAAGTCTCAGAGCAGGTGTGCACTTTCCAAGCCGAATGTGTGGAAAAGATTCACTTGTTGAAGGCAGAAGGGGTATGGAAACTGGAGGCCACCCAGAAGGTCGAAAAAAATTGGAGGGCCGAAGTCCAAAAGCTGGAGGAAAAAACGAAGGAGGCAAATCGGAAGAGGAGGAGGAAGGAGAAGGATCAAGCCATGGAGTGCAATTCCAAGACTCTGGAGCTTGACCTCCTGGCCAGTCAGGTGGCCAAAGATCCAGAAGATGTACCATCTTGGGGGGGTTTCATTGGCCCATTGGGGTCCAAAGATGAGGATGCTCTATGACAGGAGACCAAGTCTGAAGAATCTTCGGATAGTGGTGTCCCCTCAGATATAGAGTCCATCTTCTTGTCTTCTGGGGGTAATCCAGGGGGTGAGGAGGATGTCTCTATTGTGCCCATTGACAGGACAAGCACTGCTGCGAGGGATGCAGAGAGGAAGCATTGGAGATGTCTTGAGAAGGATGCCCAGATTTTGGGGGCACAAAAGGCCTACAAAAATCAGGTGGTTTGGGATGCACGGGCAACTGGGAAGGAGGTGGGTCTTGGACCCTTTGAGTCTAGTCACCAGGCGTTAATTTGCCATTGTCCTAACTTGTACCAGGTTGCCAATCCAGGGATTCCCTCTTTGTTGAGGTTGGAACCCTGCGACAGGTGTCTCAAACATGGGGAATCTTGTATGTGGACCACGTTGGTCAAGACCTATGTTCCCTGTCAGAAGAGCAGGGTGAGGTGCGAGGTCAGTTGTGTTGAGGAATAGGGAATGCTCCCTATCATTTTTAATCATTTTTTCGAGCCGAATCAGCCTGTAGAATCCAAACCTCTCCTCAAGAAAATTTCCACTTAAAATCAGCCATATCTTGGCAACAAAAAAAATATTATAATGTTTTTGGCTGGCCAATTAAGAGTGAATTACCTCCAGTAATTAACTCTTAATTATCAAGGAGATTGAGCCTATAGATAATTATAAAAACATCTATATTTTTGCCTATCAATGTGTGGACCCACAATGTACAACAACTATGGAGCCAATTACCTAAATCTACGAAAGTGGCTCCAAATTCCTGGCTGTCAAGTCCACGTACCGAGACCCATCTGCCAGCAGTGCCGACCGAGCAATTACTCTATATCCACGACCAAGTGCCCGTGTCGCCCGCATAACACTTGGTGCGCCGGTCCCGGCTCGGCACATTCGCCATCCGCAACTCCTCGGCTCGTTTCACCTCGGGACTCCCCGTCCTTGTATTATCCTCGGATGTAACCCCATTGTTTTATACTCGGCCACTCCCTATTGTCCCATCTTGAGTCATGACCCTATTGTCCTATCCTTTATTGTTCTATCCCCGTTTTGCATTCCTTGTTCTAATTTTGTTCATTGTGGACAACAACCACATTGCTCTGCATACCTTGTTGTCCCACATTCCTTATTCCACATGTCGCTTCTTAACCTATATAAGTAGGACATGCATGTACATACTTCCTCATTCTGGGTATCGACTAGGCTTAGGCCCTTCTACCTTCTTCTCTTCTGTTAAGTCCTCGACTCAGGCCGGCATCTTCAGCATCCCCCTGAGTATCTGTTTGTTGCAAATACAGTGGCACGCACGGCAAGTAGGGCGCAATGCACGAGTACATTGAAGCCAACGCCACTACTCTTGGCCTGCAGGACTTGGCCATAGTCCGCCTGACCTTTCGACAACACCCTTCAGCAGTACCGAAGTCCGTCAGTATCCGGCTCCTGACACTGGCTCAAGTTCTCAGTCCACAATGTACAACAAATTTCTGGACTTTTATAATACTAATTACATAAATGGTCAGTCCAGAAGCATGACTTACTTAATATTAATATTTCGTGACATGACCAGTCACAAAAGTACCAGTCGTGGGAATATTATATTTCTTTTATTGTAAAAGTAGTTACAATGGTGACACAATGACTCTACAGCCTTCCAAGGGATTCCAATACCTTCTGAACACCTCTACAAGCTTCATGAAGGAATTGCCTTATCAGGAGATTACATAATTAGCTTAGAATTAGTATAAAAGAAGCTAGTTTTGTAGCATAAAATAACAATCATTTTCACCCATCTTAATCCACAGGATTAAATAAGTGCCAGCAGCACTCTTATAAGTAGACTGAAGTCTGTTTAGGTAACTGGTCTGAAGACCAGAAGCCACACTACAATGAGTCCGAAGACTTGTTGACTAGGTTTATTCCAAAGAGTAAACCTTAACCTTGCTACCGAAGTGGCAGGCTACCCCTTTAAGAACTAAATCAGATAAAAATTAGAAAAGTGGAAATAAATCTAAACCAGTCTAGAACTAACAGTTTAACATCCTTAAACTATTAATTCTATATGTAATGAATGAGACACCTGACAAGACCCCCCTTAAATATTCTCTTTGGACAAACGACCTGGATCAGAATCAATAAAGACACTTTGCACAGCTACATGAGATCTCATTAAATCTTTATTGCAATATTCTTGTGATAACAGATTATGTGAATCTCTGGAGTATAATTTCTTAATTGGGTTCTCCATTAAAATAGCCTGTGCAGGTGTATTTTGTTGTCCTCCTGTATCTCGTCAGAGAACTTGACTTGCCTTGGTTCACACCAAAGTTTTGTCACAGCTTCTCGGGTTCCAAAACAGGTTGTTAAAGGATTGACCTTGAGAAAAAGGAGGTGGAAGGAGACAGAGGTTCTTGAGGCATCCTCTTCAAAGAGGATGAAGGTTGAAGTACTGGTCCCTCCCCTTCCAAAGACCGGGAGTGCCACAAATGGGGATATCCTGAAGGAAATCAGAGATGGTGTTTTTGCTCTCAGTGCCAACTTAAGGAGGCTGTCAGATGCCTCCAAGATGCGGAATGATATCAAAATGGATGGTTGGGATCATCTGACAAGCATGTGGAGGTGTGGTGGTCTAGTCTGGAGTTGTTAGGCAGTGGCAGGTTGGTCGACTCTGGCGCATGGTATGGGGAAGGCAGCCTCTAAAAGGAAGAGGACTCCCGGGGGGACGGGTCTAGTGCATGGTGCGGAAGATGTAACACCCAGAGCAGGGTGGTCTATTGAATAGGCAGACCTGGTGTGTGGTGTGGAGGGTTTGGCACCTGTGATGGGGCATCTTACTGAAGAGGTAGTTCCAGGGGTTGTGGTGCTGGCGGTGGGGCCATTTCCTGAAGTGGTGGTTCCAGGGGTTGTGGCACTGATGGCAGGGCTGATTCCTAGAGTGGTGGTCCTGGTGCCAGAGTCAAGCGGTGGAGGAGATGTGAAGGGAGTGGATTTGTTCCATCAGTTAGATCCTTTCAATTTTGATCCAGAGCATTCCTTGTTCTACAGTGATCACTGAATAGTGTTTGTTTTAAAATGATTTAGAATTAATGGTGTTTTTGTGTCAGAGGCTTGGGGGTCATGGTCAGTGTGGTTATGGTGGTCGTGGTGGTCATAGTGGTCTTGGTGGTTGTAGTGGTCTTGGTGGTTGTGGTGGTCATGGTGGTCATGGTGGTCATGGTGGTCATGGTGGTCATGGTGGTCATGGTGGTCATGGTGGTCATGGTGGTCATGGTGGTCATGGTGGCCGATCGCTAGTTTGTGGTTTGAACAATGGTGGCTTGGAGAATGTCCTGCAATTTGAGTCTTGGTTTGAACTGTGTCAATAGTTCAATTTAACATGTTATCAAAATGTTCTAGTCTAGAGAGAATCTACACATGGTATTGTTTTGTCTAAGGGATGGTACAGGTAGGGAATAGCATGGGTTACTCTACCCAGAACTTCAACCGCCCCTAGGACAGAGTGTCGCCCCAGTGGACGTGGGTGGCTAGTCTATTGAATTTGACTACATATTTCATGATGTGCTGATTATCGCACATGCAGAGGCTCTTGAGGTCTGCTTGGGCCTCTTCTTCCAGGTCATGGGGCCTGAAGTTGGTTTTGAGTTCACTAACAAACTCTGCATAGTCATGGAGCCAGTCTGGCTCCTCAGGGGTGGAAAGGGCTGGTTCAAACCTGTCCAGGGCAGTACCAGTTAGGTACGACAGTACATAGGTTACCTTGGCGCTGTCAGTATCGAAAGTGTCAGGGTGGTCACAGAAGTTCAGACTATACTGCACTAGGAAGGCTTGTAGTTTCCTTGAATCGGATCTGTTGAAGGTATCCAGATCCCAGACCTTGGTGGTGCAGGGGGCTGATCTTCTGGGGCTGGCTAAGTTGCTTGCCAGCATAACAAGGGCCTGAGTGAGATTGGGCACAATGTTGGGTCCTAAGGTTAGTGTTAGGGAATGGGGAGCTCTCCCTCATTTTCTACAAGACTTCTGAACCGGATCAGC
>QLPG01012203.1:623-13048 GCA_003314385.1 Gomphus sp. MG54 | reverse complement strand
TTCTCAGCTAGCTTTTTCGTGGGACGGGTAGTCCTGAGAAATTTGGCTTTGATAAATGCAAGACTGCCAATGGCGAAGTCTGGAGATGGAAGTCGTTTGGCGTCAGCTGAGGATTGGTACATTTGTTGAGCATCGAGGATATTGGTTCAAAGTTGCTGGTGCAACTTGTCTAGGTCGACAATGAAGTCTTGTGCTCGTGATGAAGCGAGGTCGCGTTCAGGATGAATGGCAAGATTAGGATGATAGCCTTTGTTGGCAAAGAAAGACGAGATGCCAGTGATGGCACTGGGAGCATTGTTATAGGCGAACTCTGCGAGGGGTAATAGCAGGGCCCAGTTGTCTTGTTGAAAGTTGCAATAGACGCGGAGGTACTGTTCTAATGTCTGATTAGTATGCTCAGTCTGGCCATTGCCTTCTGGGTGATAGCCTGAGGTGAAGTGCAACTTCATGTCAAGGGCCTTCCCAAGAGAACGCCAGAAGTGGGACACGAATTCTGAGCCTCTATCTGAAGTGATGTGAGAAGGAATGCCGTGTTTGGAGAATACGTGAAGTATGAAGAGTTCTGCAAGCTGAGAGGAAGAGATGGTAATGGAAGTAGGAATGAAGATAGACTGTTTGGTGAAGCAGTCGACTATGACTAGGATGGCCATGAATCCCGAGGATGCGGGGAGCTGCTCAATGAAGTCCATGGATATCGAGTTCCAGGGTTTGTCTGGCACTGGAAGCTGTTTGAGTAATCCATATGGCTTGTGACGTTGCGATTTATTCCACATACACGTCGTGCAGGACTTGCAGTAGTCTTTAACGAATGAGTGCATGACAGGCCAATTGTAGTCACATCTGATGAGGTCTATGGTTTTGTTAATTTTGAAGTGTCTGGAAAGAATGTGATCATGCTTATGTTGTAACATGCGTAAGCGTAAGTCTTGGACCTCGGGAACGTAGATTCGATCGTCAAATAGTAACAGACCATTGGAATTAGTCTGCCACTTCGGGTCGTCGTTATTTGCGAGGTGTTTCTGGGCTAAGGAGTCGGAGGGAAGATGATGTCTGATGTTGTTCAGGATATGCTCGGTGTCCATAAGAGTTGAGGCCCTCAGTACTGGTTCGACGAGGCTCGTGGCTTGAAAGGACGTGGTCAACTGATGTTGGGAGAAGATGGGTCGAAGGTTCTGGGGATTGATGGTGGTGTAGTCGCTCATCCTCTCCTTAAGGTAGACATCCCACCATCTCGTGAGCAAATCAGGCTTAGTGCCCAAACAACCTGGTCTGAAATGGATGACAAGATTAAACTGAGAGAGGTATTCCGACCACCTAGCTTGACGTCTAGTCAACAACTTGGTTGTACAAAAGTACTCCAAGTTCTTATGATCGGTGATGACATTGACAGGGTCGCCGGAACCTTCTAAGTAATGATGCCACTTTTGAAAAGCTTAAAAATTGCCAGCAGTTCTTTATCGTGAATGTCGTAATTGAGTTCTGGAGAGGTGAAAGTTTGGGAATGAAATGCAACAGGATGGAGCTCGCCATCTGGGGAGTGTTGGGAGAGTATAGCTGCTAAAGCATAATCTGACACATCTGTCTCCACAATCAAGGGCAAATCAGGAGTCCAATGAGTTAAAATGGGGGCAGACGTGAATGCCAATTTCAGCTTGTTAAAATGCATCTCTACACTCCTCACTCCAGTTCCAAGCCAGACCTGTGCGAGTGAGTCGAGTAAGAGGAGTCGTAATAGAGGAGTAGTTGAAAATGAATCTCCGATAGAAGTTCACAAATCCGAGGAATGATTGAATGTCTTTGACTTTACATGGCTTGGGCCATTGAGTGATGCATTTGACTTTGTCTTTCGCCATCGTAAGACCCTCAGGTGAGAGGATATATCCGAGGTATTCGACGGATGTTTGATGGAAGGAACATTTGTCTTCTCGAGCGTACAAGTTGTGTTTGCGTAATCATCGCAGAACTTCGCGAACGTGTTTGATATGCGAGGATTCGTCATTGGAATAGATGAGGATGTCGTCCAAATAGACTATGGTGCAGTTGTCTAAAAGGTTGCCAAAAATGTCGTTCATGAAGCGCTGAAATGCAGCAGGGGCATTAGAAAGTCCAAAAGGCATGACAAGCCACTCAAAGGATCCATCATGTGTCCTAAAGGCTGTCTTCCATTTGTCCCCTTCTGCAATTCAAACGAGGTGATAAGCGTGTCTGAGGTCGATTTTAGTGTATATACGAGCTTTCTTTGGGGCATCTAAGAGGTTGGAAATAAGGGGAAGTGGATAACGGTCCTTCTTTGTGATTCTGTTTAGACTGCAAAAGTCTACACAGAGCCGCAGGGAGCCGTCCTTCTTGTGTACGAATAGTACTGGTGTGCCATGTGACGAGCCTGAGGGTCAAATGAAGCCCATGTTGAGATGCTTGTTGATGAAGTCTCATAGTGATTGGAGTTTGGATACTGAGAGGGAGTAAATGGGAGCAAGAGGGGGCAAAGTGCCGTCCTCAAGGTTGATCTTGAGATCGTAGGGTCTGTGAGGAGCTAAAGAATTACCACGCTGTTTACTAAAGACATCAGCGAAGTCATGGTAGAATTCTGGAACATGTTGTTTAATGCTATCCAGGTTGTCTGAAGAGTCAACCGTAGTGGAGCCTCGAGCGTATTTGTCGAGATCCACGAGGTTGAGTTGGAAGGCCTGCGAACCTTCTAGTTTGCAGGCATGAATAAACACTTCTGCATTAACTAGGGCTATTCACGGAGCCTCCAACTTCGGAGATGGTGACGGATTGCTAGGAAGCGGGGTGCTGGACTGTGAAGCAGCGGTTAAGGCCTGAGGTGCTGGAACGGTGATCGATTTCGAAGACTTGAAAGTTATACTGCCCAATACCCAGTCAATTGATGGATTGTAGCAGGTGAGCCAGTTGAAACCAAGTACTACGGAGCAACTGCCGTCCAATGTTGTCACATAGAAGGTGACGTTCTGAAGTTTGCTGGTCAGAAATCGGATCGGAATTGTCGTAGTCTGAGTAATGACAGAGTTAGTAGAACCGTCAAATAATTTCAACGGAATAGCAGGAACTGAATTAGTAGGCAAAGAATATTTCTGCACAATTCGTGATTCAATAAAGCAGTCTGAAGAACCACAATCTAAGAGCGTAACAAGAGGAAGTTCGGAAATAAGAGAACAAGACAGGTTAAGTATAAGCGAAGATTTCGAAGTTTCAGAAGTAGAAGATACATGAGAAATAGCAGAAGTAGAAGAAAGGGCGTTCAAGAACAGCACGTGAGAGAGGCTAATGCAATCCTCAGCTCGTGCATCTCCGAGGTTGCAGCTCATTTTTTCGACTCCAACACTGTGTTTTCTTCGGCATTGGTGTCAGATGTGCTTGCCTTGGTCGCGCGTGCTTTTGTGGTTTTCTTATTGTTGGAGTTGTTGGATTTGTTGTTGTTAGAAGAAGAGGTTGATGAGGATTGGGAATTGGATTTGGGACAGTCCTTGACCATGTGACCTTTTGAAGCACACAAGAGACAAAGCCCTGTGTCGATTCGCCTTTGACGTTCTTCAGGCAATAGCTTCCCGTCTTTTCCGAGCTTGGACGCAATGTCATTAGCATTGTTGTTATTGTTGGAAGACATATCGTTGCCGTTCTTCTTCCCCCCCTTCTTACTCTTCTTGTTGTTGGAGTTGTTGGAGTTGGATTTGGACAAGGACCCGTTCGGTTTTGAAGGATTTCCGAAGTTGTCGTACTCCTTGCATTCCCAGTATCTGCTGTCGATCTCGAGAGAATATTGTCTGAGTTCAGCGAGAGTTTTAAAGCAAGGGAAGTTAGGGAGGCTGTCCTTGATATGTCTGCCCAACCCCTTGTACGCTGCATGTGCGAGGGCGGCGTCATTCCACTGAGTACGAGTGGAGGCTCTGGCAAAGTCGATGAAGTATCGTGCCGCACGATGGTTGTCCTTCATAACTATCTTGCCGAGCTCAATTTCTGCTTGCGCAGCACTGTTGAACGGACCGAAGTTGGATTCCAACTCTTGACGAAAGTCCCTCCAGACCTTAAGCCAACTAGGCTCAGGTTGGATCTCGCCAAGAATTGTGGGTTCGAAGTATTGGAGTGCGGGGCCGGTGAGGTACGAGATGGTGTATTGGACCTTTGATGCATCCGTCAAGAATGCAGATAGACGGTCTCGAAAGTTCAGCGCGCATTGTAAAAAGAATGTTCGCAGCTTAGCTTGATCCGTTCCATCATAGACCTCGGGCTCCCGAACTTTGGCATAGTGGCCAGGGTTTGTAGAAGCTCTAGCAGGTTGTTGCGCTAGTTGGTCAACGAGAGCTTTGACGATCTTGTCCGAGCTGGACGAGGAATTAAGGGACGAGGAATTAAGGTTGGCATTAGGATTAGAAACATGAGTGGGGTTCGGATTTGAGACTTGAATGGGATTCGGATTTGAAACTTGAATGGGGTTCTGAATTGCATCGTTGTTGTTGTTGTTGTTGTTGTTGTTGTTGAGAGGGTTTTCTTCGTCATTGTCCTCAGGTTCAGGAGGAGCGTTCCCTCCTGACGGGCCATCTTCGTGAATTGAAGGTTGTGCTGACAGCCGTCGAAGTGAGGAAATCTGCTGCAACTGACTAGGGACTTTGACTATGAAGGGTAAATTGCAAGTAGTGGATCGGGTGTTCATAATAGTTCGTAATATGCGAAGAGAAGGTGCGATCAAGTGTGGCAGTCAGAAAATACTGTTATGATAGTGAATAAGACGTAATTGTAATTATATTAATCTCCCAATGGCGAGGTTATTAGCGAGGTTCGGAGTTGGGGTTGGCTTCAACATGCTTGCGTTGCGCCCACTTGGATCGCACGGTCCCCAAATTTCGTAATAGTGAAGTGAGACAGAAGTGAACAGAGGATCTTAGTCAAAATCAATATTGATTTTCTGACTGAAGACTGAACTAATAGTACAAGGCCTTTTATACTACTTTCTAATCTATTAGGAGTCGAATAGATTCCTATAATAGAATGAGAAAGCTGAGGAACGTGAAAAGCGAGAAGCAGAAATACTACGTCCCAATAATGATCTCCTCCGTGACATTGTTGAGTAATGTGTCACTCAGATTCCCAACGAAGTTACCCTAAGGACATAATAGCAGATTTGGATATAAAGGAGTGAACGGAATTGCGAACAGATGAAAAGGAAATGAAATGTAATGAAAGATATTAAACGTAAATGAGTTTGGAATGGAAAAGCGAGCATGTGGAATGTGACATAAATGAGTGGAGTGATTTGACTGGAGCATGTGATGCCAAGACAGATGCACGAGGTGCATATAGTCCGTGGGCTGAGGGCATAATGTTGAATAGCGAGCGAGGGCGGAGTTGGGCTGAGTGGGCTGAATTGAATAGTCAGCTTGCTGGCATACAGTTCCTGACAGTGTGTTCCAATAGCATTCTATTCAGGCACTCCGACACACCATTTTCCTGTGGCGTGTCATGTATGGTAAGACCCCGTATGGTTCCTTTTGATTTAAGGTATGCCATGAACTCCTGGGAGAGATATTCACCCCCGCAGTTGGTTTGCAGGCACTTCAACTTTGCGCCATACTGGGTTTTGACCCATGCCTCATACTGCTTATAGCAGTCAAAAGCCTCCCCTTTCCTTGCCATTGGAATGAGATAAGTCCACCTGTTGTGGTCATCGGTGAAGCTAACGAAGTACTCCTTTCCATCGTAGCTCTGGGGGTTTGCCGGCACCCAGATATCTGAGTGGACCTATTCACCTGCAGGACAGGCTGCGCATAGGTTTTGCTTCTGTGCATGCCTTGCAAAAGCTTGACTCGCTCGACATATCAAGGTCGAGGCTGGTTATAATACCACTCTGGATGAGCTTCTGGGTGGTCTGTGGGGATATATGGCCCATACGCTGATACAACTCATCCGCAATAAGTTGTTTTCGCACTATGTTTGCCAGTGCTGCCACAGACTTATGCTCTACCTTGTAGAGCCCATTTGAGAGTGGGACTTGCCCCAGCAAGGCCCCCTTCATGTCTCGAATCAAACACTTTCAGTCCTTCAACATGACCAAGTAACTGGCAGTGTCACAATGCGTCAATGATATGAGCGTGAATGCCAGGTCCGGGCAGTACAGCACATCCTTCAATGTAATGTGCATCGTTGTTTTTCCGTTGGGAATACCAATTCTCATATTCCCTATTCCAGTAACTTGGAATACAGTCTTGTCTGCAGCATTGATTGCATGTGGCGTGATCTCCTCAAAGGTAATGAACCTGTGCCTGTCTGGCAACATATGCCCTGATGTGCCCGAGTCATAGATATCAACTTCCTGTCCCATCAATGCACTCATTCCCAGTGCAAGCATGGTCTCAGCAAACATTGTTGTGAAGGCAAAATCTTTGCCTTCTGCTACTGCATTTGCTGAACTGGTTCCCTTCGTGTCTTCGTCTTTTTTGTCTTTCTTTTTAGCTTTAGAGTGGCAGTTCACTCTCTTATGTCCCTTTTTCCTACAATTCCAACACTCTATGTCAGTTTTCATGGTATTAGAGGTGCCCTTACATGCTTGTGACTTTCCATGCCCTTTTACTGCAGTGAGAGCATTCTCACTCGCTTTCAGTTGGCGTTCCTCGATGGTGAGTCATTTGAATTCATCGATTAACATACTGACCACCTGATCTGGCTCCAGCTTTGCCTTCACATGTGCCGCTGACATCATAATTGCGTTGATGAGTGGTACAACTTGGGGAGCAACCCAAGGATGACGGTAACGAGGTCATCGTCAGTGAGTCCTGCGTTCATCCCAGTGAGCTGCTCCTGCATCCTCATAATCACCTCCAGGTGCGTATGGACGTTTGACTCATCCTCGCACTTCATCTCATACATCTGGCACCACATATCGACCTTGACAGTAAGCACTTTCATTTCGTGTTTTGAGCATATGGTGTCCCATATGTCCTTGGCTGTAGGGAGGTTGCAGATTTCAATGAGGAGGCTGTTGGGAACCATGGTAAATATTTGGGCCATGATTGTGGCCTCCCGCTGATTGTGATTGTCCTAGCATCTTTCCATGTCGTCCAGGTCCTCCTCCTCCTTCACTGTTAGCTTATGGCCCTTGGGATAGGTGGGGATTGGAGGGGGGATTCTTGTGGTCCCGTCCAGGTGATGTTTGGCACTATGAGTCACAGACAAGATGGCTAATGTCTGACTTTTCCAGGTAACCCAGTTTGTGCCATCCCTGGCCAGCTTTGGGATGACAAATGACTTGGAGGTGGGGGTTGACATAGTGGGCTCTGCGGGGCCCATAACCTGTAGCGGTTATGTGCAGTAGCTAGATACAGAAGAATTCAGTGAACGGGGCAGTTCACTGATATATATTACTACTATACCTAGATACAGAAGAACTGCAATACAATTAGCGTCTTTGTATCTAGGCGTGCAAAGGGAATATGCACCTCAGTGAACGGGCAGTTCACTGAGGAGCTGCTTTCTAGTCATTCAATATATATACGGTCCGGTCGAACATGACCGGGACCTCCATTCCTTACAGCATTCAGTGCTTACATATCTCAGTTCCAACACCAAGTCTACACACAAGTCTAATCCCTATTCTTTCCAAAGTAGGATGAGAGGAAATCAGGTTTCTGCTCCAGCATCTATACAGTATGGGACAAGCAATAAAGTCAATGGTACAAGCCAATTTTTCTCCAAAATTATTTTTATTTTGGACATGTCAAAATTTTTGGCCACACCCCCCAAAAATACTAAAAAATCTGGGAAAAATGTGCAATCAATAACTACAATTAAGTAGTGTATGATTCCAATAAATTGTGAAAGAATAACTATATACCAACTCATAAACAAATAAATACAAGTCTGGCACAATTATTACCCTGCCTTGAGATGCTCTATAATGCCTGCTGGCTGCTGTCCAAACCCAAATGAAACATCAATGGATTAACTCCACTCATTCCTCATTCAATGTGATGTATTATGTTCTTCAGAAAGACCAACCAGAGCTGAAAGCACTTGCGTCCAAGGTCGTCTCTGTTGACTACTCCTCGCACTAGTCCATCACCAACCCGTTGAAATTACCCAGACATGTGAGTGGAATGATCTCATATTCAAAAGTCAGAAAATTTGCAGAGAGTGATCAGGCACAAGACGGTATGGGTTTGCAATTATTGCTATATCCTCTCAGATAATCCTTTACCTCGTGCTTTCCTCCACCTCTTGTCCTGCATACTGTCAGAGGGGAATTAGAGACAGCTCAATCGCAGATATCATCTTTAGATTCTCTTCTTCATCCTGAATAAGTGGCCATTTGCTTTACAGGAATGTGGATGCCAAGGACCGTGCAATGCACAGTAACGGTAGACACTGTGGGAAGCGATCCCACTGAAACCCTGTGGGTGCACCCACTTAGTTTCAGGTATCAGTACTTTCACCACTGAAACACTACCCACTGAATTATTCCACTGAAATTTCATGTGGTCATATTTCATTGGATTTATCTGTGAACATTTTTTCAGTGGATTTTTTACCTAAATTTCTTGTGGGTTTGACACTGAGATTCAGTGCCTGAGGGTAGAAAATTTAAAGTACATGTCATTTTTAATTCAGTGGTAAGTAGACTGAAACATTGGTGTTTTCACAAGTAAAAACATTGCATAAAATGGGTGACCTACTGGTGGAAATTTTCCAAGGACTCACTGAAATTGCCTGACTTAAACAAAAAAATTTCTTGACTTGCAAGACTGAATGCTTGTTGTTATGTACTGAAATTCAGTAACTAAGCACTGAAGAAAAAAACAATATTTTATAGGAGTGTGGTCCTATTCTGACAGAATATGAGACAACATCCTAGTCAACTGACCAAGGTTATGGAAAAGCAATGGTCGGGAATGATTGAAGAGCATTTATTATATCAGATACTTGTGCAGCCTTTCATTACAGTTGAGCTCATCAGTGATACAGAGCAATGTGGTGAAACAATACACACTAGTCCATCCCAGCACCATCCTCCTCAAATATGGTCCAGACATAGTTAGTGATTGGCGCGGGTATTGGAAACCCGCGTGGGTAACGGGTAGGGGTAGTGCGGGTATGGGTCAGGGTCAGGATCACCAACCTGGCCTAAACCCGTACCCGCAGGCGGGTTGAGGCAGGTAAGCTGATATAAGCGAGGTTAGCGCTGAACCTCAATTACATCAGCAAGGTTAGTACCCAGCCACTCTTCCTGTGGACCCAGCCACCACATCTGACGGCGGTGTTGGAGGTGTGCGATACTAGACGTGCGTGTTCAACAATTTTTTGCTTTCTTCACAGCTAATTAATGCTTCACGTAACGGGCATTGTTTCCCTCATCACTGCCGTGGCAAATATCAATCCCCCACCGGCCACTCTTCCTGTGGACCCAGCCACCACATCTGATGGAGAAGATGCATCCCCCATCGACGTGGAACATTTTAGCCCTAGGTCCTCCAGCCTGATCCGTGCACCCACCGCGCCCACCACGTCCCCTCAGCATCTTGACCACCACTTCATTTGCCTCCACACAATATCGTCTCGCAAGCAGGGGCGATGCCATACAACAGATTTCGTACATGTGCGCATGCGATGCGCACGCGTCGTACGCGAACGCATACGACAGATGTCATACATGTGCGCATGCGTGTCGTACGCGAACGCATACGACAGATGTCGTACGTGTGCGCGTACGACGCATGCATGTCGTATGCGAACGCATACGGAGTTGTACAACAAGCCAGACATGACGTGCGTACCGTCATACGAAAACGCAACAGAGTCCACCTTACGTCCAGCACGAGGCCATTCGCATCAGGTCGGGAAGCGAGGTGGAATAATGTCGTCGCGACGTCGTCTCTCTAAAAATAAAAATAAAAATCACACACCCGTTCAGAAAAAGAAATAAGAAAATTGGAACAAGGTGAAAGGGAGCGAATAAACATCAACCCATTCACCCCAATCAAACAACACACACGTACCGGAATCTTCCCCATATGCGTACGACCAATTTTCACCCTCCCCGACCCAGGTCCATCCATCAACCCCCCCGGCCTCAAAATCGTCCACCCAAACCCCGTCCGCCTCACCACATTCCTATCTGCCTCATACTTCCACTTAAAATACGTCCCCAACACCTCATGAGCCCTCCTCGACTGCTCCTTATCCCTCTCATCATAATGCGCTGGAAAGCTCTCCAAGTCTTCCGGATTCCCGGTATCGATCGAACTCACGAGTATCACATGTGGTTTGTCCCCTTGCACGGCTTCTACAGCATCGAACACTTTCACCGTGCCTTCGTAATCGACCGTACGCACGCGTTCTGGTCCACCTTTCCTGCCTGCGCCTGCAGCGAAATAAACGAGCTGGGCACGCGTCTCTGTGAGTACAATACACCAGATATATCCCGCACATTTCGTGTTCGTGGGTAGTCCCAGTCAGTGTTATGTCATTTTCGCAACCAGGCGGCAGATTACTAAAAATACTCATCGTGGTGATCGAGAAGATGATCAAGATAGCCCTGAAGACAGCGAGTCTGAATCTTTGAATGCTTCGTCGACCGACTCGGATGATGAAGGATACGAGACTTGGAGTGAGTGTTCTAGCGAGCACAATGACGAGGCATAGGTGCATGTAAGTGGTTATTTTACCGGCTCCATTGCGGTGCTGATCTTTTGTACAACTTTGGCGGCAACATCTGCAACATCTGCCCAGTCATATCTCGCGGAGATGGCTGCTCAGAGCTGAGGGCGTTACATGGGTTTCTTGAATTCATTGTATGTGATTCAATTGTATGTCTTTCCCCCTATTCTTAGCCTCATGCTCATGCATCTCTCCCACGTACACATTATCAGTGCCGTATTTGGTCCTAATTGCCTCTGCCAAGGTATGTAAGCTACCATGTTGGTCGTTCTTCCCAGCTCCAATCTAACAACCTTAAACCTCCTTTGGGAACACACTGTTTGGAAATTTTCAAGATGATACTCTCTCAACACAATGACTCCTTGCCCTAATGCCCAACAACAAGCGGCATATCAGACGGCGCGAGAAGCTTGAACCGTCTGTTACCAACAAACCGGTGATGCTCAATCCATAACTATAGCGGTATACCTGTGTTCACTGGTCATTTCAACTCACCTCATCCTAGTAGTTTGTGATAGATGTCTGACAGAGTAAGCCAACCAACAGTTTCATCAATCGGTCGACCCATCACCACGTTGGTCTTCGATGGAAAGATTTTTTTGGAAGGTGTGCTCGCAACCATCCCCTGAGCAACCATTAACCCGTGACACCCCATGCCTAGGCGTGTACTGTCTGTCGCCCCTCTTTGGATTCGCTGAACGTACGTCACTTCATTCCTCTCACTGTTCATCTCATACTCATATGTTTTGTCGATAATCATGTAGTTCCCAGGTTCACGAGCAGGTGAGCGCATTCAATATTAGAATTTCTCTCAATAAGTTTTATCCATGTCGCGTTCCCTGGCCGCGTCAATTGTCAGCTGACACAGGTAATGTGACTAAGTACAATATTGGATCATTATTTTGATCTCCTTGTTTAGTAGATGGTTCGTCCTCCCTGTTTTACATTACAAAAGTATGGAGGGGAGCTTTTGAATAGTTTCAGTGGTTGTTGAACAGGATCTTGCTTCTGTTATCATGTAGTTTCAGGGAGTTTGATCTATTTCTTGTATATAAAACCATAATATTATCATGATTTTACATACCATGGAACCAGGATGCAAAAGAAGAACAACAGAAATCTCTTGACTTGCCCTCTGGGAGTTTATGGCAACTTGGTGATACAAACATGGACTTTCAATGCAATGTCAGCTACATTTCATACACAAATTGACTCCTTTTTAGTGCTTTCAATATGAGATACCAACCAGCTAACCATGGAAATTTTGTGGAGTTAGCTACGGGTTTCACCAATAAAAGATATACAACCTGGTGTATTTGTCACCAAAATCCGGCAATGAAATCATTGTGATGTCAGTGGTCATCCTCTTGGAATTCAGGGAAATATTAACTATACAATTGGGTACACCAAAGTCTTTCCGTGCTATAGTTCCAGGAAACCTGTGAGTCTGTCCCTGAAACTGACTCATTGAAACGAGTGATTTTCCAATGAAACGGTTTCATTGACTTTCCAATTGAGTTCCATTGCAATGTCCAGTGGTGTGGTGAGTTTTCTACTCAAACTTCAGTGGCTCAACCAATGAGGTTTCATTGGGACCCTTCCCACAGTGTTCACTGAGGGGCGTCTATACTACTGTGAAAACTTTTGGAGCAACGTACCTATTCTTCCTACTGGCCTTGCTCAAAGCACTAATGTCTTGGACGAAAGCCAAGTTTTGCAATGAAAATCAGGTATCACCACAAACATGTGAAATGAGAAAT
>QLPG01012201.1:0-11237 GCA_003314385.1 Gomphus sp. MG54 | reverse complement strand
TTTTTTTTTTTTCATTCTTACAATATTGGTATGATATGATATTATCATATTTGTGTACTGATGAACCTGTTCAGGTGTACCGATTGTTACTTGAGTATGCGAGACTGGTGGAGGACAAAATATCGGAGGACGATTTATGACCTTTTCTTCTTTCTTTCTTAAAGTTTCCCTGTATTAGAGGATGGACTAATTGGATAATTCTGTAAAATTGGCTTACCCTTACCTATCTCTTTTTTTTCCCCTTGTTTGGTAGAACTATTTAACAGGATTTACGGAGTCTGCACTGGCGATAAACAGCATAAACACCATGGAATACGAAGGCATCATCGTTTGTCACCCTAAAGGCCGTCACAAACTATAACAGGCTCTGGCTCGCCTGAAAGAGTAGGGACGAAATCCACCATTCAGGCCTAAGGCTCGAGGATGAGGAGAGAGTGAACAAAAAACCCAGATTAAATTTACTTGTAAATATTTGTTTTCTGAACATGCTTAAGTCAGCTGCCTGCGCTTGCCCCCACGGTTGTCAGAAGTTCTGATGATATTACCGCAAGGATCCAGATGATGTCATGATCTGTTATCCGTATCGGTGTAAAAGAAGAAAGATGAACAGTGAACTATAAATACATGACTCCGGCTAGTATATTCATAGTTCATCGACAGTCTAGGCATATCTTTATGAAATCCTTATCTCTAACGATCATGATAAGGGCGCCACATTCGATGGTCTCAAAGGCAGCCAAATATCATTGATTCTTATCCAGGGTATCTTTGTGAAAGAGCAATAGCATTTAATTTTTATCTCAAGGCTATTTGTAATGATACAGTCATAACATACACGATCGAGAGACTGGAGATGAAAAAAGCTGCAAAATCAAAGAAAACTCCCATGAGGGAACCAAAAGAAACCGAAAAGGACGAAAGAGGAACAAAAATATGAAAAGGAATCGGCAAGCAGGCAACAAGATCAATTCGAAGAGGAAAGAGAGAAGATGAAAGCATGGATATAAGGGAAAGCATGGTTCATGGTCATATGGAGGCATGGAATAATCAAGAGGGCCGCATAATGATAAGCTGATAGAATTATAAGAAAAGAAAAGGTAAGTAGATATTACCTCATGACGACTTTGTCGGGAACTGCAGGACGACTCCATCCCAAACGCCATTCCGGCTTTCACCATGATCATCTTGCTCGTCTTGTAGCTCACTCTCATCATCTTCATCACTCCAATCGCCATCAAAATCTTCCGTCCCGTCATAATCAAAGTCATCCTCAATCCATCGAGAGAAACGGCTGAGTGTACCAAACGTCTGAGCGCTCTGCGCCGCAACTTTGGCTTGGAAATAGGGGTGAAGATGCTCCCAGCCCATCTCATGTAAATTTTGAACCCATTCTGCACTTTGGGTCGTGGGATCAAGATATCTGACACTGCGGTTGCCAGGGATTAAAATTCGATAACTGCAAAATCCGGGCTTTCCAACAAATACTCACCGGAGAAAATGATTCTTACAAAGGACATAACGATAAAGACTGGGCTCCATCTTACCGGCACATGATCCACCAATGGCTTTACGCACGAACGGCGCGCGGTTAGGAGAATTTGAGAGCGGCGATGTAGGTGAAGGGTAGCGTGAGGTTGTGGATTTAGCCGGAACATTTGATGGTAATACAGTGGTTGGAGTTTCTGGTGGTGTGGTGCTTGAAGTTGTCGTGGAAGTGCTGGACGTAAGGGCATCAACGATGATGGAGATGACTTGCTCAATCTGCGGCGGTGACGGTGTTGCCGATGGAGTCTGCATGACAAGGGCGGCGCTCTCCCTGTGTAGTTGATGAGGCTCCACAGAATAACACGACGAAGTCTTGGCCTTCTTCGCTCTCGTATCAACCCTCTGACCTAGTTCCTCGTTGTCCCAGTCGATCTCATGTGCACACCGCTTATGCCCGATAGGAATATGGTGGTCAAGATCGAGATGTGAACCGAAGGTAGGAGCATCATAAGGGTTGATTGGAGACGGAAAGCTCCATTCTGGAGAGAGCGCAGGATGAGAGGCAACCGCCATGCTCATCGACATTCGACAACACCTCGTGTCACAGTTTTGCTTCCGTGAGTTATGGTCACGTGCCACAACACAACCAACCGGCCCGGAAAAGAGCCGGATGAACGATACTAAGGTAGGGGACAAACGGTTTCTGCTAAGGTCACGTGACTCAAGTGTCACGCTTGCCATTTTGCACAAGGATCTGGCAGCATTGACAAAAAAATTATTCTGAGACCACAGATCAATGGCATGGAACTATATGTACATATTGGTGGTTTTAATTTTTGAAAAAAATCAAAATTGCAAGTGTAGTATATCCAAACTTTCAAACATCTTCTCAAAATTCATAAACACATTTTTTAAGCAGTCTGACACTGTCAAAAAATTTTCAGTCACAAAATTTTTGCGCTGATGTAATCACCTATATAAGGAAATATTCCATATATGGAAAGACATTCCCACAGGTAAGGTAGAGGTAGGATATTATTGTTGCAGCTGGCCATTTCCACTAAGGTCACGTGACTCAACTGTCACATCCACCATTTTGCACAAGGATCTGGCATCATGTCAGATACTATTTTAGCTAAATCAGACAAGGCTGATGTTATATATAATGTATCTCAATTATTATTTCCAAAAAAAATCGCCATCCTCTGTAGCAGAATACAAATTTTTTTTTCAATGTCAAAAATTTTTGCAATTGTGACCGTGACTGTCACATCACGTGACCTTAGCGGAAACCGTTTGTCCCCTACCTTAAGTTTTCAAGAAAGAGCGCTTATTGGGATGCCTAGAAGCTCAAATTTATTTCCAGTAATATTAAAAAAAAAAAAAAGCCAAAAAGGAAGCGGATTATAATATGTATCCTTCACTACAATAGTTTTCAGAAACAAAATTGGAAATCACCAAGTCCATCGTGTCATGTCAGGTTTAAGTTTGTATCAGGTCCTGATACGGTTTTTAATATTTTTGTTTATGGTGTTTCCACTTAGGACAACACAGGAGTCAACGGAAATTTGCATCAGGGCCGTCACATTCTTACGTAGCTTATTTGTACGACCATCTCCTCTGTCTCTGCCTCAAGGAGTTTGCCTTTACAATATACGCACATTCAACTGACACAGCCATTATACTACCTGTTCATTTTTTCTGATGGATGGAATCATCGAGGAACTTACCACAAGCATTCAAGACCTTCGTATTGATCACCTTGAGCCAAGAGATAAAATATGTATGGCGGTATGAACCTTCTCTTTGAATCTTTATGGTGACCAAACTCTGTTCAATCAATATTCATCTTAGTACCAAGTGGACCCCGATAGATGTTCTATACAGGACGTCCTCGTCAGATACTATTCCTTGGCCCACTTGCTGATTGGCACGTATGGTACAAGCATCTTTCTCTTATTTGCATTCTATTCTTGTCAACTGTACACACAGAATCAACAAACCCATTCCTATCTGTCAATATGAGATTCTTCACTTTCAAGTATTTTCTATTTTTCAAAAAAGTAAAATAAAAAATAAAAAAAGGAAACAGGTTACTTATTCGCTGTTCTTATAGTTGTAGGAACACTTACCTCTAGTAATGAATGGTCATTGAATTGTTCGCGTAGAGCTGTACCCCTTTCAACAATTTCCAAATATGGTAAGGTTGTTGGTTGTTTTTCAAATAACGGTGGCTTGTACACTCACTCCGTTGCAGGGGAGGCCTCCTTATCGTGCCTGTGGTTGATCTTATCATTGCTATCCGAATATACGCCCTTTATCGCGAATCCAAAAAAAGTATTGAAATTTGCTCTGTCACACTGAGAACTCATGTGTTATAACAGTGGCTGTTTTTCTGATGGTCATTTGGCTGGGTTGGTTTCATTCTTATACATTTAAATGGGCTAACTTTCCGTGTAGCTGAACTTGTAAATCCCACTTTACAAGACTATTTCCGATTTTCAATGCCTTAATGTGAGTCCCTTATCAGTTCCTGGCTCTCCTCGCTGATATTTTGATTCCTATCAAGATGGCTGGTTTCTATTCTTGCAATCATTGTAAGCTTAACCCCCTTCCTTTTATCGCAGTCTCAAATGGCTTTTTAAGGCGGGAGACTAGTTCTCATCATCAGAACTGTCGCAACTAACGGGATCCAAGCGAGTCATGACACAGGAGGGACTGGATTTCGAAGGAATATGCATTGCCGTAGTGAAGATCTCGTACAATACTCTGTTATTAAAATAGGTCCTCCTCAGTGACGGACCGTGGATCTTCCAATTTAGCCTCATTATTTATAACGTAGAGACGATGTACCCGACATGCATAGATCTGATGTGAAATCATATTATATGCGCTTCCTCTGGCTCTTCCTGCAGTAACCTATGGGAGGATACAAATGCATAAAAGAATGTGATAAACCTAAAGAATTAGAGAGAGAAAAATCTCAAAATTACTATATACAATGGCAATTAATGGATTACAGAGGTTGAACGCGACCATCGTTAAGGTGATTGGCCACGAAGCTAGAAAAAAAAAACTTCAGTGATCTCAGCCCTAGCAGATGCACGTCCTGCCTAGACTTCGAATGACGTAACTCGACTCAAGGTTGATGTCGAGTCTGGCACCAGGGTGTTACTTTCACTTAGTTGAATTTGAGCAAGAATTGAAACGGTTTGAGTGGTGAAATATATGATGCGGTGGAAATTCCTCGACAAATGTGTCTCGAATCCGTATCCAATGCATCCGATGGACCTATTGGTATCATTGATTGATAACCGTACGCCAATGTAGATCCTGTAGATCGAGGGAATATTAATGAGATTTAATATCTCGAAGAACTTGTCACATTCAGATCTAATTACTCGTTATATATATAGTTCTAGAAATTGAATATTATTAATCTGCGTACTAAGCCTGTACACTTCGCTGCGTCATCCATGTCTAAGCCGGGTGTCGTTACACCTGTGTCCCGTAGATCCGCTACGGCGGATCTTAGCCGCCTTCATCCAGTTCATGCACTGCCGGATTGCTGTCACAATCTTCAACACTCCCCCTCAATTTGGGCCACACCCGAAAACCTAATCCACCAGATAAATATCAGTGTTGGTACATGTCCAGTGCCTTGGTCATTAGATCTGCAAGGTTATCCCTAGATCTAACATAAGTGAGTGTCGCCTCATTAGAGGCCACTCGTTCGCGAATGAAATGATAAGCCACATTGATATGTTTGGTCCATGCGTGATAAGTGGCATCGTGGGAAAGTGTGATGGTGCTTAAGTTGTCTGATCGCATAGATGTAGGTGTGGTCTGATTTATACCAAGATCTTGAAGTAATCTCCTAAGCCAAATAATTTGTTTTGCACCCTCAGTCATTGCAATATATTCTGCTTCAGTTGTTGATAATGCAATTGTCCTTTGTTTCTTTGAACTCCACACAATCGCCCCTCCTCCGAGTGTGGCTGTATAACCACCTATAGATAACGCGTCTGATCTATTGGTGTAATTGGCATCAGTGAATACTTCTAAATTGAGGCCAGTGCTCCATCTGTATGTAATGCTGTGATCACATGTTCCTTTAAGGTAGTGGAGTACATGTTTAATTGCCGTCCAATGCTCCAGGCCATGTGACATAGTGAATTTGGCTAAGGTGTTGTACGGCAAAGGATATATCAGGACGGATACCAAGCACTGCATACATTAGTGATCTGATTGCTTTGGCATATGGGACATCCAAGGAGCTCATCAATTGCTCCAGAGGGGTTAATTTTGTATTTTTACTGAGTGGCATTGATACAATGTTGGTGTCATGCATGCAGAAGCGGTTGATCAGGGTGTCAATATACTGTTCTTGAGAAATCTTGAGGGTTCCTTCTTCCCTGTTCCTCTCTACCCTTATCCCTAATATCTTCTTCATCTCCTCTAAGTTGGTCATGTTAAATTCCTTATTCAACTCCCGTTTGGTACGTTTCATCCCTCCCGGGCTATCTGAAAATAGCCCGAGATTGTCCACATATACGGAAATGACTTCTATATGAGATCCGTTATTGCATATGTAAATGCATTCATTGGCTAAACTCTGGATGAATTGAAATTTTGATAAGGCCGATTGGAAGCACGGGTGCCAAGCCCGTCTGGCCTGCTTGAGTCCATAGAGCACACATTTTAATGTCAGTATGCATCCAGATCTGTCATTGAAACCTTTGGGTTGACACATATAGATTTCTTCTTCAAGCAGTGAGTTGAGATAAGCGCCTTTGATGTCCATCATCTCAATTTCCCAATCGAGGGTGTTTCTGATAGCTAGTAACGTCCGGAGTGAATCAAATTTGACAACCAGTGAGGAGACTTCAAAATAATCCATTCCTGGTCTCTGTGTGAATCCTTGTGCTACAAGCCGGGCTTTTGCTTTGTCAAATTCTCCTCCAATTTGCATCTTTACTGCATACACCCAGCGGCAGCCGATCGCTGTCCGTCCCTCTGGTAATTCAATGTGTTCCCATGTCCCTATTGCATCATGTTGTTCCATTTCATTAATCATTGCCTCATGCCAGATTGCAGAGTCAATCCACGTGATGGCTTCTGTGTAGCTCTCCAGTTCTGTGACAATCTCCCAGCTTATAAGTGCCTGATTGGGATACATGGCTGGTTCCCCTGAATGGAGGAGCCGGTAATCTGGCCTGCTGGTCTTTCGGGTGCTATGCCATACCTCCGGTGCTAGCGTTTGTTCTGGCATCTGTTCTTCTGTATTTGGGGTAGATGTAGGTGGGTCAGGTGATTGCTCACATGATGTGATCTCCCCCTCGAGCAATACATCATCGTCTTCATTCAGGATTGAATATAATTTGTTGTCTAAGCTGTCAAATGTAATATTTCTTGAAATTTGGATTAGCCTTGATTTTTTATTGTAATATTTCCAGGCCTTTGAGTGCTCGGCTATCCCAACAAATAGATGTTCTTCAGCCTTCGGATCTAATTTAGATCCCCTCTGATCCAGTACCATGACCCAACAACGCATCCCAAATTCTTCTAACTTTGACACATCAGCCTTTTTACCAAAGAAGGCTTCATAGGAGATAATTTCTGTCCCAAGCACCCAGGTAGGTACTCTGTTCTTAATATAATTTGAGTATGCCACCGCCTTGGGCCATAAGATCTTAGGTAGATCTTTAGCAAATATCATAGCGCACGCATGTTCCAATAGAGTCCGATTGATCCACTTGGCAATGCTGTTCTGGGCTGGTGAGTATGGAGCTGTAGTTTCCATAATAATTCCATTTTGTGCGCAATAATCTTGGAATTTTGTGTTAACATATTCTCCACCATTGTTAGTCCTAATTCTTTTGACCTTTTTACTGGTTTGTATCTCCAGGAACTCCTTATATTGTGGGAAATTAATTGTGACCAGGTCTTTGGTTGGCCTGAAATAGATCTTGGTGTACTGTCAAGTCCACGTACTGAGACCCATCTGCCGGCAGTACCGACTGAGCAACCATCCTATATCCATGACCAAGTGTCCACGCCGCATGCATAACACTTGGTGCGCCGGTCTCGGCCCATTACATCTGCCATCCACACTCCTTGGTCCGTTTCACCTCAGGACTTTCTGTCCTTGTATTATCCTCAGTCATGACTCCGTTATTTTATACTCAGCCACTCCTTATTGTCCTATCTTGAGTCACAATTCTATTATCCTATCCTTAATTGTTCTATCCCCGCTTTACATTCCTTGTTCTAATTTTACTTGCTGTGGACAATAACCACATACTCTGCATACCTTATTGTCCCACATTCCTTATTCCACATGTTGCTTCTTAACCTATATAAGTAGGACATGCATGTACATATTTCCTCATTCTGGGTATCGACTAGGCTTAGGCCCTGCTACCTTCTTCTCTTCTGTTAAGTCCTCAACTCAGGCCGGCATCATCAGCATCCCCCCAAGTATCTGTCTGTTGCAAATACAGTGGCACGCACAGCAAGTAGGGCATAATGCACGAGCACGTTGAAGCCAACACCACTACTCTTGGCCTGCAGGACTTGGCCATAGTCCGCCCGACCTTTCACCAACACCCCTCAGCAGTACCGAAGTCCGTCAGTAACCGAAGCTTGACATGTACCTTGTTTTCTAATCCGTGTATGTAAAGAAGTAGTGCTTGCACCCTAAACCTTCTACTTGGGCCAGGCCCCACACATTGGATACTACAAGGTTGCTGATCTCCTGGACCCATTCATGTAATTCCTTGGGGAATGGCTCCACATGGCACTTGCCTTGAATACATGCCATATATTGAGTTGGTGCTTGTGTGTCATCAATCGTTAGCCTTGTGACCAATTCATGTTTGTGAAGGGCCTTGATAGTGTAGATATTAATATGGCCAAGTACCTGGTGCCATTTATCTAAGGTTCGTCCCTTGGTTACAGCTGCAAAGTCCCATTCCTGACCTGGAGATTTGGTAATCATGGGCATCTTGTATAATCGGTTTTGCTTCTGTCCAATCGCAAATATAGTGCCTTTGGCGGAAATAAATTCCACTCCTGAAGATGTGAATTTGGCTGAGTGCCCGTGATCAGTTAGCTGCCCAACTGAGATAAGATTGTTAGGGGAGTCCGGTGCATGTTTGACGTCATGTAAGGTTGTCGGAAAGGTTTTACCATTCACTTTGAATTGTATAGTTATTGTACTACATCCTCTGGTTTTAAGTGAATTTCCTGGCACAATTCCATTGGTTTCCAATTTCTCTTCCATGTATGTAATAAAATCTCCTCGGCTATGCATGATGTGCCTTGTTGCAGCTGTGTCAGCCAACCAGTCTGATGCCAAGATTGCCACCGGTGTGACCTCCTTAATGTAAGCCATAAATGCAAGATCTTCATCCTTAGATTGCTTGGTGGAGTCCTGATCTTTCAGCTCCTTAAACCACTTGGGTGCCTGGCCTTCTTTGCCACCCCCTTTTACCCAGCAATCCTTTATATAATACCCTTTTTTGCCACAATTTTGGCAATTCCCTTTGGTAGCACCGGATGCTCTTTCTCTGCCCTTGCACCTGTTACTAGGGTTATATTGTGCCTTAAGTGCCATCTGTTTAATAGTCCCGGTGCTCCATGCTTGAGCTTCATCCAGGATCCTGACAAGCAAAATTTCGGAGTTGATCGCTGTCCCGATCGCATTAATTGTGGTTATGAATGTGGCCCAGGTGTCCGGTAATAAAGTGAGCAAGGTATTACTGAAGTCATCATTGGAAATTAATTGACCCCTGGCATTCAGTTGTTGGTATAGCCTACGCATCTTCTGGATGTGCTCATCCATGTTAGTGCCATCCACGGCCATTGTCTGGAAAAATTCCCAGTGGATATTAACAATGCCGATCACTGCTTTAGATTCAAAGATCCTGCACAGTCTGCTCTATATTTTTGTAGCAGTAGTATCTTGATCAATATATACCAAATACTCATTGGATATCCTAAGACAGATCTCCTTTTGCACTTTTTTATCTTTCTTTTTCCATTTGGCGATCGCCGTCTGTTCTGCTTTGAT
Source organism: Gomphus sp. MG54 (assembly GCA_003314385.1). Lineage (NCBI taxonomy): Eukaryota > Fungi > Basidiomycota > Agaricomycetes > Gomphales > Gomphaceae > Gomphus > Gomphus sp. MG54. The sequence continues at coordinate 1,678 of QLPG01012201.1, read as the reverse complement.
AGGTGCTCTGGCATCTATCGGCTGTGGTTCTGTCTCCGATCCATCAGTTATCGCCCATAGATCTAGATCCTCTAAGACCCATTCTAGGTGCCATCACCACATAATATAATTGTCCCCATTCAAGGGGTCGACCTTGTAAGCATTCGATGTAATAGACATAGTAGATGGTGTGGGGTGTAATGTAGTTGATCAGTTACGGCTGGGGCCCATAACCTGTAGATCAAGGGAATATTAATGAGATTTAATATCTCAAAGAACTTGTCACATTCAGATCTAATTACTCGTTATATATATAGTTCTAGAAATTGAATATTATTAATCTGTGTACTAAGCCTGTACCTTCGCTGCGTCATCCATGTCTAAGCCGGGTGTCGTTACACCCGGGTCCCGTAGATCTGCTACAGCAGATCTTAGCCGCCTTCATCCGGTTCATGCGCGGCCGGATTGCCATCACAATCTTCAACAGAACCTGGAAGAACTTTGAAAGCTACCAACATCACTCCACTCGACAGTTTAGAGTATCTGATGTATCACTTTCACCGCGCAGGAGAGATGTGTTGAAATCTCCAAGGGCGCTGAACAAGGATCAAAAATTACATAAACTGTTTGGCTTGAGCGAAAGGCTCATTGCAAACATATGGGGATATTACAAAGGAAGTGTGACTAATATGTCACAGCAATGCATGCCGGTTGAATTATTCCAACAAGATGTTCCAGGAATCACAAGATCTCAAGAGAATAATGTGTCACTGGAAGTGATGGTTTTATCTGTTGTGATGAAATTTTCAGCGTTCAACCAGCACTGGCTAGTTGTTGTTTGCGGTGTCACATGAGTCATACTAGGACTGGGGAGGCACAAGAGGGCCAATCCCTCACAGATATGGGGACCGGCAGAAAACGAGAGCTGATCCAGGTTGGAGTAGAAGGTGCTTATGGTTCGGTCATTGGCTGGGAGGTGCTACGTCGGTGTATTTGTCGAAGCGGCGTATGGATCAAAGAAGCCAAAAAAGAAGCGGATTATAATATGGATCCTTCCCGACAATAGTTTTCAGAAACAAAATTGGAAATCACCAAGTCCATCGTGTCATGTCAGGTTTAAGTTTGTATCAGGTTCCGATACGGTTTTTAATTTTGTTCATGGTGTTTCCACTTAGGACAACACCGGAGTGAACGGAAATTTGCATCAGGGCCGTCACATTCTTACGTAGGTTATTTGTACAACCATCTCCTCTGTCTCTGCCTCAAGGAATTTGCCTTTACAATATACGCACATCTAACTGACCCAGCCATTATACTACCTGTTCCTTTTGTCCGATGGATGGAATCATCGAGGAACTTACCACGAGCGTTCAGGACCTTCGTATCACTTCTTTCAATACCGGTGAGGCCTTGAATCGATTTGTTTTGTTCCATGCTATCTCATGGACCTTGACTGCCGTCCTGAAAGTGGCTGCTACCGCATTGATGGTGTACGAAGTATTGATCACATTGAGCCAAGAGATAAAATATGTATGGCGGTATGATCCTTCTCTTTGAATCTTTATGGGGTCCAAGCTCTGTTCAATCAATATTCATTTTAGTACCAAGTGGACCCCGATAGATGTTCTATACGTCCTCATCAGATACTATTCCTTGGCCTACTTGCTGATTAGCACATATGGTACAAGCATCTTTCTCT
>QLPG01012198.1:0-14741 GCA_003314385.1 Gomphus sp. MG54 | reverse complement strand
TTTTTTTCTTTTTTTTTTTTTTTTCAGAAGGACCGGGAGTATGTCTTTAAAGAGGAATTAAGTTGGTGTCTTGGGGCGTAGAACGGGACTTGAGACTTGTACATGTCGTGTTAGCTATGAAAACCATTGAAAAACGAAACACTAGCTAATTACTGCTCTCGGTGATGGTTCGGCACTAGTCACTTTTACCATCATTTGCAACTTGACTACTTACTTGGTTCACAAACTTTGGCTCACCTTTTTGAGTGTATAATGAGTCCGTGAGGAAAATTTCGCATACTTTCTTCTCATTTTGTATTTATTGATTTGCGAACCCAATGGATCTCCTTAAGAAAAGGCCTACATAGCATAAAATTCGGTTACTTCTTTAGTAGTATAAGTTAAAGTAATTACAGTATAGTGAAAGAAAACCATCTACAACAAGCAATCAGTCAACACAATAATATATATATATGTGCCCAATAAATTCTAGGATGTCATCCTCAGCTCGCACTCAATACTATATGGTATTTTCCCCCAATATATGAATGCCCATCTCCATTTCAATCTCTAAATTTGTTCTACAACATCTAAAAAAATATTGAATCATCGTAGAGACCTGTAATCATCCGTCACACCTGAGAAAAAGAATAAAGCTTGCCTGAATGTTGCGATCCCACGGGAGCCGTGTTCTCTATCTCTCCCAAACTCCTGACGGCCCAAGGATACTCATCGAGGTCAATTCGGTCTGCATTGGAGCTGGGGTGATCCTCGAGCTCTATTTCATTCGATGAGTGGAACCCGGTGTCAAAGGACTCGGTGAGGTTCCGGTCACCGAATTCGTCCATAATGGCATTATGCATCCGTTGTGTAGCTGCATGGAAGTTGCTAATGGGATGAGACGAAGAGTGGGTGGTGCCATTGGGGTGTGAATTCATCTCTTGGAGCTCTAAATGAATTCGACAGATGATGATAACAGACAGGCTATATGAGATATCAGTCAAGTAACCCAAATCCTTGTATTTAGGGCTCTGACCTGGTATGTAAAGGAATAAGAATTTGGGAAATGGTAGGCTAATGAAATTAGATTAATTTTTATTTGCACCATTTAAAACCAATGAAGCTTTTACTCTTAAGACCTGTGATAATCATTATTCAACCAACCATATGCAAGATGTCATTGAGAAAGAGAAATACCTTGTCTGTGATGGTGGTTGATAGGGTCATTGTGAGCACAAACCTGACTGTGGATTAGATGTAGATTTGGAATAACAGCTAAAAAAAATAGACACCCATATCGTAGCAGACCTGTATAATAATTAGACATGACAAATTATACCACAGAGATCCATACTTTGCTCAACGAACACCTGAGTTAGTGACTTGGTTTGGAATGCTCTCAACTCTCTCAACTCTCTCAAGTTGGCCAGTGAATGGGAAAGGGTCACTGCAGCGACAACTGATTCAAAAAGAATCAACAGTACAGCATGAATGGTGTTTACTAGAGAATTCATAAGCAGTAAAACAGAATTGAAACCAAGGAAGCCTCACTTCTGAATATCATGTGAATAGACATGTGAAGGAAGACAATATGTAACTCACAAGTCAATCTTGTTCAGGTCCATCCCAGTTGGTGTACAGTCATCTATTTTTGCAAAAAACTATGCAGTGCAGAACAGGTTTTATTGGTTATTACAAAGTGAGAAGCTGTAATGCATACCAAACTACACCCGATATCGCCAATACACAAAAGACCAAGAACTAAAACAGTCAGTCTCTTAAGCTTGGATACAGCATACGCCCGTGCCGTTAAAATCCCTGGTAGAATAGATAGATAAAATTATGAATGGAAGATTTGAGTCATTGTCACCTTGGGTTCCCAGATTGGCTAGAATAGCCATACTATCACCAAAGTGAAGTAAGCGATTACATAGACTGTTTGGGCATTAGATTCTGTGTTAAACACCATGAGAGTCTTACTAGACCCGAATGAATATGAACTCTTTGCAATCCACGGCGATGAATTACTCACCTTGATAGCTGTGTTTGGGAGGAGAATGTTATTTATTGAGGTTAATATGAACCAGATAACGTGTCCATAGCGAGCTATGACATATAGGACTGATCCTAGTCTAAGCTTCCTCTTCCAGACATGTGTTCTCTCATACCGGAGCATGAGGAGTATGTCATAAACCAAGAGTACTGTTTGAACAGTCAGACCACAACAAGGGCCACATAAAATTACTTCTGGACTTACCAAGGCCAACCACAAGGGAATAGTTCACAGCCAAACTATCCGGGTCATAAATTTCCTCGAAACCGAACAATTTTGGTTACTCACAGATCTGATTCCTGCTGTATAAAGACTCGATTACTCCCTTGAGAGGACATCTGGCCAGTGAATGTTGAGAAGGATGGGATCGTGTGTTGGAATGAGAGCCGGATGCACAGAGGCAGAATATTCAAGCTTTTATGAGAGTAATGGCTAGGTGAACCGAAAAGAGGTTGATGCAACCAACCAAGATAGTATCGCTGGCACTGTCTCGCTTGATAATTGATGATATGTAGAGGCAGCAACCCGACAGAAGTCATTCATGAAAACATGGTATCAAGTATTTGAAATAGCCTTACAGCAAACGCCTTTTATTCCGCGTCGTGCCAAAGTTCCGATCTCCAACCTGATAACCTTGAATCACCACCTTCAGGCACACATTGTTAGAGGAATCAAGATGGGAATCCTTCAACTCCTCTCCCTAATGTCCAACAACAATTGGCAAATCAGACGGTGAGAGAAGCTTGAACCGTCTGTTACCATCAAACCGGTGATACTCGATAGCCGAATAACTGTATTCACTGATCAATTCATCCCACCATGTCTGAGGGAGTAAACTGAATGACAGTTACATCAATCGGTAGGCACATCACCACGTTGTTTTTCAATGGCAAGATTTTCTAGATAGTAACCTTCCTCGAGACCATCTCATCAGCGAACATCAACACCATTGTTACGAACATACGTTTTCATAGAGAACCCATTTCTTGAAACCGCGCTAGATGCTGATGAGTTCGACAATTTCTCTTGCACAACGTGATATCATCATTGAAAAGGAACAAAGTGTACAATGTTTTCAAAAAATCCATATCCGCGATATAAATACACGAGAAAGCAGATCTGCGAGAAAAGATACATGGCTTTTGGCTCTCCTGGTTAGCCTTAGGATAAGTGAGTCTGGTATACGAAAGACATACTGTTGAATATTCTATTGTGAAAGTGACAGTTGATTGATCTCCGATCATTTCCCTTGTTCTTATCCCCTTTCTGATTTCGCGCCTATACACGCCGCTCTGCCACAGACTCAAACTAGTATAAGTATTTACTGTTTGTATGATGACTGCTCAGACTCACCTCTGACAGTCGCCTAGGTATTTCTTATTCACAGCAGTTGAGACTCACCTCTGACAGTCGGCTAGATTGCTGCACACAGGAGTTGCCACTTTACAACACATACCCGGCAGATTATGGTGCCTCGGGAGCAACAATCGGCGAACACCGTGGCCTATTGACTGCTAAATCTTTTTTTGATGAGGTTCCGTGAGAATCTGATGATGCTGAGCCCCCAAGCGCTCCTTTGCACCGAATGGCTTACCATTAATAATAGTGGCACCTGAGTCGTAACATGAAAATGCGTATGTGTCAGAGGCTCACACTCGGCATATCGGCAACAAATCACATGTTTCGAGTAACACTCGAAAAATATCTTTATTCAAAGAGGGATAATAGACCGTCTGTTTTGGTACTAGACTATCTCGTACCACATATTGCCACGTCGCATAAGATCTCATGGTGCATAGCCTCGCCAGGAAACCGACTTTGTGCCTGCTAAATTATGTGAGAAATCTCTTATCGCATAATTCATACCAGATTGGGGTGAATATGCAGTACCAGATTGGCTGAAAATTACTATATAAAATAAAAAAATGGTTTAAATTTTGGCTTATGCCAGCATCGTAAATTTGGATTCAACTAATTAAAAAATTTCCGCTGTGCTATACCTACCATCTTAGAATACCAACAGTCATTGAAAAATATTAGGAACCCCATCACAATCCATCTCCTTCAAATAACATGCTATAACCAAAAACCAAAGCCGATCATCAGTCAAAAACCTCTGAAAGGCCTCCAGTCAGGAACACACAAGCTTCTAATATTATAGGATCTTGCTAACAAGGTCCCTGTTGCCTAGTCATCTTGCTTAAGTGACTCTTGTTGAAATCTCCAAGATGCGCTGAACAAGGATTGCAGATTAGACTGTTTGGCCTGAGCAAGGATGGTGGCTCATTGCAAACAGATGGGGATATTACAAAGAAAGTGTGACTAATGTGACACAGCAACACATGCCGGTCGAATTATTCCAACACACCTCCTCGAGCAGCATCAACTCTGCATCCACCTCCTGAAATCCAAACTCCTTAACATCCATCGCAAATCCCTGAGTCCTATGATGGTCCAGTGTGTGGGGGGTAGATCCACTACAAGTTCTGTTGCATGCACGTATCCAGGGTGTGTGTTATAGCCCATGCCACTGAAACAAACCCACATTAAGCACCACAACCACCCACACCGTTTCCAGGACCTTTCCGATCGCCCAAAGCCTGCATAACAGATTTCCGGAGGTCCGACATACATTCCAAGTTTCTGCGATTCCGAACCTCCAAAGACTCCAAAGTCAAGGTTCCGTTACTTTGATAACCAATGCGCAGGTAGGGAATGGCACGGGTCACCCACGGGTCAAATGTGGGTGACCCGCACCTGACCCATGGGAAACCTGAACCCGTCAACCCATGGGTTTTTTCCCACGGGTCGACGGGTCTCGGGTGTGCGCCGCACCCGCACGCAATACGTCGCGTATGTGGCGGCGCGTTTGTCATGGCGCGTGCGCATACGTCGGGTACGTTGCGTATGTGGCGGCACGTGCACGTAACGCTCGTTGCGTACATCGCGGCGCGTGCGCATACGTCGTGTACGTCGCGTTCGTGGCATTCGTGGCGTCGCGTTTGTCGCATTCGTGGCGTCGCGTTTGTCGCGTTCGTGGCGTCACATTCGTCGCGTTCATTGCGTTCGTGTCGGCGCGTGCACGTACACGTTCGTCGCATTCATGTCGGAGTTGACGCGGTTGGGCCCGGGTCACGGGTGCTCGCGGCTTGACCCGCACCCACACCCAAGGACACCCGACCCGGTGACCCATGCGGGTTGGCCTGACCCGTGCATTTCCCTATGCACAGGACCATCGCGTACCTCACTCCCTTGTTTTCTCCTTTTATATTGACCCCTTATACTCTCCTTCTCCTTGTTTTATGACCGGCAAAGATAGTACAAGGATAGTCGCATGTATATAGTCTCCCAGTCAACTGGACTATTTGCCAGTACAAATATCGACTTAATTTGCGTCGTAGTTTCCGATTAGTTTCCGGTAAACTTCCTAACTCTCTGAAATTAGGGACAGACAATTGAGGAGGGCGTAACACATAAGTTGAAGCCAAGTCCCTGCGACCTCGAACCACTCGTACCATCCTATACTGTAAACAGTCTCCAGACTCCTGACATTCCCGACTTCCGTCCCCAGTTCCAATTCCGATTCCGATCCGATCCCAATCCTTACCCCCCCCTCGGAATATGAACTTCCCCCTTGGAACCCTATCAGAAACCCTCCAAACCCTCCCGGAAGTCTCTAGCTAAACGTCAACATGCAGATTTAACAGTATATTTGTACTCACACTCCTGATCATCATTAAGCATGAGACCCATCACATGTTCACAAGCCATGCAGACAATCACTCAGGTGTCTGCCTGCCGTGCATCCATCCCCCGAGAACTGCCCATCCCCAGACCAAGTTTTCAGATGCCTCAGACACCAGCTCACCCCCTGGAGCTTTCCTCCTACTCCGGATTTTCGGACGCAGACCAACACCAGCATCCGAACTTGACCAACCCGTTCCTCGTGGACCACCCCCTGGCAATTCAACAATCATCACCATTGGATATGCGACCCAGCTCAGGACCATCCACAGCAGCACCGTCAGACTTGTCAGTGCCCCCCTATGCACCACCACCTGTTACACCACCCGCCATACCCCCATTTGCTGCACCACCCCCCGTCGCCCAACCCCATGTCACACCACCTGCCACAGCACTGCCGCCTCCTGTACAACCGGGAAGGGCCCCCGCCTTAGGACCCAACATTGTGCCCAATCTCACTCAGGCCCTTGTTATGCTGGCAAGTAACTTAGCCAGCCCCAGAAAATCAGCTCCCTGCACCACCAAGATTCGGGATCCGGATACCTTCGATAGATTGGATACAAGAAAACTACAAGCCTTCCTAGTACAATGTAGGCTGAACTTCTGTGACTACCCTGAGGCCTTCGACACCGAGAGTGCCAAGGTAACCTATGTACTGTCGTACCTGACTGGTACCACCCTGGACTGTTTCCAACCAGCCCTCTCCACCCCCGACGAGCCAGACTGGCTCCATGACTATGAGGAGTTCGTGAACAAACTCAAAACCAACTTTGACCGCCCCTATGACAGAGGGAGGACCCCCGTGACCATGTACTCGGCCCCTAACATGGGCAATAAGATGGCCAATGTAGGCCAACCCACGACCCCGTCCAGTGGCAGCAGGACTACCATGGATATTTCGTCCAGATTAGGGAAAGATGGAAAACTTACACCACAAGAACGGCAACGCCGCTTCAAACAAAATCTCTGCCTCTTCTGCGGCAGATCGGGCCACCCAGCCAAGGAATGCCCAAGATCCACCACTACAGTCACCAAGGGGCGAGCAGCCTCCGTGACAGAAGAGGTTGAAGTAGAGTCTGAGATGTTGGATGCTTCGGAAACCAAGAAATAAGAAGTTAGGCTCCCGACTCCAGCACCAGTGGTTCGCATTGAACACCAACTATACCTATGGACGTAAAACAAAACAACACATCCAGCCCTCTTCAGGAATATGACCTCCTGTGACCAATCATCGAAAAGATTTCGACCCCTATGTGGAAACACTCCGACCCTCCGAACTCTGAATCCAACCCTCCAAACTCCGAATCCAACCCTCTCGAACACCCGTGACCATCCGTCAATAAGTTTCAACTGTGACCCTCTGAAAATCCGCCAGATTCTAGTTACTGGACACCACACGCTCACCCACTGTGATCCAACGATCAATAGGGTATTGAGTACTACCTTGTTTAGCCTACGTCCGGACTGATTCTTGGCAATATGGAGCCAGCAGTCTTCACTCAGTGCTCAATACGACCCTCTGAACTCCACTCAGGAAGAACCCTGACCCTCGTAGAATCCCATACCATCCTTTAGACTAATGGTACCATGTAGATTCTCTAAACTAGACCCTTTTTTGTTAGAGTATTAATACGAGCTAAAACTAATCAACAATTTCAACCAAGACTCGAGCCTTGCAGGACATTCCCCGAATCCCGATGACACTACCTCCGTCCTAGCGACATTCCGGTAGAATGAACGCTATGATCTCCACAACTAACGCGAACATCACACGATGACCCCGGAGTCGAACGAACGAGGAAACATCCACCAAAAGGAGGAAAATCAACCGGAGAACAACCCATCAATTGGGAAACACCGACAGCTCCCCTCCAGGAAAAACCACCTCGATGCCTTCCACAATCACACTCATGACCCAATAATACAAAATCCATTTATTATTAACATGGAACGCCCAGGCCTTGGATGGAACCAACCTGACCAAAAACTCAGACTGTTCCAACTTGGACCAGCCCTAGAAGCTCTACCCCTTGAACCCCTTAGAACCACCCAGCGGACCCCTTACATTGAACATCCACATCCCGCGACCGAGTCACTCAAAAGACTCGCCCAAGACTCCCCCGGTCTCCAAAGGATGAACACCACCCGAGAACTGATCATGGGGACCAACCCCCTGACTAACCAAGGACGACAACACGTCGACAAGATTCCGAGCCAGTGTAACCTCCCCTGAATGCAATTCCAACAACTTGATAATCCGCAGCAGGCAACTATCGAGTGCCACGAGGAGATCATGGAAATAACTCGATGTCACCTGAAAGGCGTCCAGATGGGTCAGAAACATGGAAATCCAATCAAAGGCTTCTGGACCATCCACCCCCCACCACCAGGCCACTAGGGATAACACCCCACGCTGACCGTCCTAGAGGATGATCTCTGGATGGTAACAGATCCAGGAAATGCCCCTGCACTACGGAGAAGTTAGAGGAAGAAGAAATTAAGCTGGTTAGACAAACCGAGGGAATCACGAATTGCGATGGCACAAGCCCACAACACCGCCACATCAGCATCAATGCCCCGCAGGTGTCAAACTTCATCCTTGAGACCCCTGTCAGACTCCCCCGACGACGCTCTGGAGAGGAAAAAACGGGAAGGAATTCCCAAACTTCCTGAGGGTTGAGGATCCGCATTCTCCATTGGGGAAAGGACCCCCCAGTTCTGCGAACACCCCCTTTTTATAGACAGATGAACCATCAGCGCTTATTGATCAAAACATCCCAGGGAACTATCAAAGAACTCCCACAGTAATGTCCGTCTTAATTACCACCCCAATTAAGCTTAGGACCTCGAGGGCTCAGTCCTAGTGGAGGGTGTCAAGCCCCGGATACCAAGCTCTGGTTCACTCGGTAGTACCGACCGAACAACCCTTGCCTTTTAGTCCCACACACCAGTGACAAGGCATCCCTCGCCAGTATATGGTCTTGGTCCGGTACATTTGGCTCATCGTTGGTTCACTTTCCTCATCCTGTCCCCTCTATCCTTTGTCATTCCTTCATTCCCCTTCTTTCCCTATCCTTCCCCTTGCCTGTTTACCCTCAGGATATTCACTCTTTGTTGCCACTCGGCGGTGGCCCTATTGTTTTATGTTTCGGCCACTCTCATTGTTCTATTCTCACTCACTCTTTTGTCCTCGGCCATACTTTATTGTTCTATTATCATCCACATTCCTTGTTCTATTCTTGATCCTTGTGGACAATACCTCCACATGATTCTTCATACCTTATTGTTCTCCATTCCTTGTGCCACTCTGTTCCACATCTCACTTATTAGCCTATATAAGTAGCCAATGTATGTAGATGGTTCTTCATTCTGGAAATCAACTAGGTTTATGCCTTCTTGTCCTCCCCTCTCCTGTCCCAAGTCCTTTACCTGGGCCGACACTCTCAGCACTCTCCCAGGTATCCCTCTGTCCCAAATTGGTGGCACGCATGGGAAGTAGGGCGCAACGCACGAGCATGTTGAAGCCATGCCACTACTTCTAGCCTGCAGGACTTGGCCATTACCCGTCCGACCCCTTCGGCCTTCCCGAGGCCTGTCAGTATGTCCGGAGCCTGACAGAGGGATACTGTTATAGCCCATGCCGCCAAAACAAACCCACATTAAGCACCACAACCACCCGTACCATTTCTGGGACCTTTCCGATCGCCCAAAGCCTGCATAACAGATTTCCAGAGGTCCAACATACATTCCGAGTTTCCACGATTCTGAACCTCCAAAGACTCCGAAGTCAAGGTTCCATTACTTTGATAACTGACGTGCAGGACCATCGCGTACCTCACTCCCTTGTTTTCTTCTTTTATATTGACCCCTTATACTCTCCTTCTCCTTGTTTTATGACCGGCAAAGATAGTACAAGGATAGTCGCATGTATATAGTCTCCCAGTCGACTGGACTATTTGCCAGTACAAATATCGACTTAATTTGCGTTGTAGTTTCCGATTAGTTTCCGGTAAACTTCCTAACTCTCTGAAATTAGGGACAGACAATTGAGGAGGGCGCAACACATAAGTTGAAGCCAAGTCCCTGCGACCTCGAACCACTTGTACCGTCCTATACTGTAAACAGTCTCCAGACTCCTGACATTCCCGACTTCCGTCCCTGGTTCCGATTCCGATTCCGATCCGATCCCAATCCTTACCCCCCCCTCGGAATATGAACTTCCCCCTCGGAACCCTATCAGAAACCCTCCAAACCCTCCCGGAAGTCTCTAGCTAAACGTCAACATGTGGATTTAACAGTGTGATTGATAGAGTAGGATGGAAATCTTCCTGGCGAATGTGTGAAGTGATGACCGATACATCCTCCACAACTGATCCACATGAAACAACCTCTGTTTCCTTCCACCATTCATGCCAGTAGGTACTGGTGAGTTTCAGGAGCTGAGTTGTAACAGCACGATCCATGTTGTGAGCGAATGTTGACACAAAAATTTTGTTTGACAAAAAGGTCAAACTACGAAAGTTTTGTTCGACATGAAAAGTCAAACCACATAATGAGAGTTGCAATGATATCAGGAATGAGCAGTAAATTCCACGAAGTGCAATGACACGAAAGATGCTGCATAGTGCAATGACATGTAAAGGGTGCTGGCATAGGTTCAAAGGTCCCTATCAGCGCATGCAGTGGTTAACGGGAGCAACCCATGATCTGTTTATGTTGAAATCTCCAAGATGCACTGAACAAGGGTTGCAGATTAGACTGTTTGGCCTGATCAAGGATGGTGGCTCATTGCAAACAGATGGGGATATTACAAAGAAAGTGTGACTAATGTGACACAGCAACACATGCCGGTCGAATTATTCCAACAACTCTTCCTTTTCTAATTCCATCTTCCATCCTTTCCATCTTTTCAGCTTTTATGGTCTAGACCTCAGTTATAAGACCTTCCTCTTTTAGTTACATCCTTATCTACAGCATTTTCTATATTTGGCTTACACCGGTTTGCATTACATAAGGCACACGCCAAATTCCCCACATGTTTGCATAGGCAAAAAGAGAACTGCAATTACTTAGTCAAATTGTAGCCATTCTGTCTGAAAATAAAAATATAACTTCTTCAACCCAATTTTGAGGGTATGGGAATGTAAAATCCATGTAAAATTGCCACAATAAAAATTGTTTTTCAGGCAGTTGGCCCTGATTAACCCCAGCTGCAGAACAGCTGTAGCAACACCAAAAAAATCCAGACTTGTTAGATATTTTGTAGTAATATAATATAAATATAGATGGAAATCACCAACCACTTTTTAGTATATCAAAGTCCATTATAATATTTTATATACTGTACTACAGCTGAGACAAGTAGTTTCTGCTTAATTACTGTTCTAAAGCCCTACAAACACAGTTCATTGGGAAAATATAATATTAAATCAACTATATTTTGCTCTTCTGTAGTTAATACCTCATCACACTCTGTAGTCTATCACACCCGGGCATGGGAGATGGTGCGAGAGAGGTTATACACCACTGAGATCAGCGTGATGTGTGTGAACTTTTGCACCATGTTTTCGATATGGATTATATAAACTCCACGAGTTCACCAGAGTTGAAATGTGCAAGTAAACTCACCATTATATTATGGCACTCAGTGGCATTTCAAAAGGATTCTTCAATTTTCCAAACCCAGTACCTGATGACTGGATTGCCCCATGACTGGCAGTATTTGAGCAGGCAGCACAAGCCATCATCATGACTTTGGATGCAATGACTAGATACAAGATCATTTGAGAGGCTACAATCACCACATGGGGCTTCTCCCACAAGTGCTCATCTGCACTTAGGTGTTGGGAACATGTTTGGCTTCAAGCGACGTGGTGGAGATAAAGCACAGTGATAAGGACCCAAGATTCACAGAGTTCTATCCAGTCATGCAATGATACCGACCCTACAGTCAATCTTATAGGAGCCATTGAGAGAACAGGATCGGCTTGGTAAGGTTGATGACAAGCCTCACAAGTTAGCTCAGACTGAACTTGGTCTTAACATTTTCCCAGATACCTCATCACTGGACTTGGATCGAAAAACCTGCATCCTAGCTCAAATCCTCTTATCCTTCTCTTAGGTATATACACAAGTGCTCCTGCCATACTCCATATTTTGTACCATCTAGAACACCCTTCCTCCAACTTCATTACCACCCACTCACATTTTGGGACAAGAAGGGCTCTTTCTTAGAGGAAACATGGATCACTGCTACATGACATTTGCACTCTATATTTTCTCCACCCTTGCCATGTCCATGATGGGTATGATATACAATAATTTTATACAGTTCTATTGTATCTCTATCGTCTAAATTCCACAAAAGACATCTTTAGAACAAATTCAAGCCAAACACTAATCCAAATTGCCACCAGTTCTATGTAAATCATATACATCTGTGGACTCAAATTGGCTTCTGATACCCAGTGATTCCCTTGGAGGTTTTGGAGGCAATTTCCACAGACCCACACAGCTGTTGGCGCTGACTGGTCCTACTATGGTAAAGCACTTTTCCTGTACTATTGGTGAATTTACTTGCACATTTCAACTCTGGTGAACTCGTGGAGTTTATATAATCCATATCGAAAACATGGTGTAAAAGTTCACACATGTCATGCTGATCTCAGCGGTGTATAACCTCTCTCGCACCATCTCCCATGCCTGGGTGTGATAGACTACAGAGTGTGATGAGGTATTAACTACAGAGGAGCAAAATATAGTTGATTTAATATTATATTTTCCCAATGAACTGTGTTTGTAGGGCTCTAGAACAGTAATTAAGCAGAAACTACTTGTCTCAGCTGTGGCACAGTATATAAAATATTCTAATGGACTTTGATATACTAAAAAGTGGTTGGTGCTTTCCATCTATATGTATATTATATTACTGCAAAATATCTAACAAGTCTGGATTTTTTTGGTGTTGTTACAGCTGTTCTGCAGCTGTGTCAAGCTTCGGTTACTGATGGACTTCGGTACTGCCGAGGGTGTTGTCGAAAGGTTGGGCAGACTATGGCCAAGTCCTGCAGGCCAAGAGTGTTAAGAATGATAGCCGTATGTCCAACAGTTCCATCATCTCCCCAACCACCCAGCTCTTTCCACTTCGCACTGCCAAACCATGCTTAGACTCGCCCTGGACCGACGCTGGGGCCATACTCGTCTCTTGCTCTATTATACATATCATAAGTTTTTCCATTTTTTCCGGTTCTTCATTTTTCCTTGCCCGTTGTTAAGCGCTACTCGGTCTTGACTATAAGTAGGGTTATTCATCTCTTCGTCACTTCAGTCTTCCCCTTCAGAAGACTGAAGTGAGTACCATTTCTTACCTTTTGTGATACATAGTACTTACTTTTGTCCCTTAGTATTTGTCTTTAGGTAGATCATTCAATATCATTGAGTCTTCCCCTTCAGAAGACTGAATATTTGTCTTTAGAACTCTTAACAAAGAGTAGTGGCATTGGCTTTGACGTACTCGTGCGTTGCACCCTACTTGCCATGTGTGCCACCTATTTGCAACAGACAGATACTTGGGAGGA
This sequence comes from Gomphus sp. MG54, assembly GCA_003314385.1. Taxonomy (NCBI): domain Eukaryota; kingdom Fungi; phylum Basidiomycota; class Agaricomycetes; order Gomphales; family Gomphaceae; genus Gomphus; species Gomphus sp. MG54. The sequence goes on along the minus strand of QLPG01012198.1, from coordinate 1,388 downwards.
TGCTGATGATGCCGGCCCAAGTCGAGGACTTAACAGAGGAGAAGAAGGTAGAAGGGCCTAAGCCTAGTCGATACCCAGAATGAGGAAATATGTACACGCATGTCCTACTTATATAGGTTAAGAAGCAACATGTGGAATAAGGAATGTGGAACAACAAGGTATGTGGAGCATGTGGTTATTGTCCACAGTGAGTAAAATTAGAATAAGGAATGCAAACCGGGATAAAACCATAAACGATAGAATAATAGGGAATGGGGTCAAGGATGGGACAATAAGAGTGTATGACTATAAAACAAGGGTTGCGCACAAAGATAAAACAAGGACAGGAAGTCCTGAGGTGAAACGGACCAGAGGGTGAGGACGAGGAGGGTGGATGGCAGATGTACTGAGCCAAGACCAGCGCACCAAGTGTTATGCATGCGGCATGGACACTTGATCATGGATATAGGATGGTTACTCGGTCGGCACTGCCGAGCGGACGGGCTTCAGTACATGTACTTGACAAGCTGGGGTTGATCAGGGCCAACTGCCTGAAAAACAATTTTTATTGTGGCAATTTTACATGGATTTTACATTGCCATACCCTCCACATTGGGTTGAAGAAGTTATATTTTTATTTTCAGACAGAATGGCTACAATTTGACTGAGTAATTGCAGTTCTCTTTTTGCCTGCGCAAACGTGTGGGCAATGTGGCATGCACCTTATGTAATGCAAACCGGTGTAATGTCTTACTCATGTCACATTCCTCTTTTAGTGATTCTGTTGAACCTCAGAATAAATATATGATGGATTCAAGGGTATTGGATACTATGTTTAGAAACCAACAGACTAATTTTTATGTCACAATTTTAGTGACAAAAAGCAAAAATAAGCAAAAATTATAGAAGAAAAATTAGAGAAAAATAACAGACACTGAATGATGTTAGCATAATTTAAAACTTGCGCTACCGTCTTAAAGTATATTGAAGAACTATGTTATTCACACACTGTAAGCAGATGAGGTATTGAATTGAACTATTTCAAAACTGCCGATTGTGCTAGAGTTTTCTCTATTACACCAGTTTGCATTATGTAAGGTGCATACCAAAATTCACATCAGTTCGTGCAGGCAAAAAGAGAACTGCAATTACTCAGTCAAATTGTAGCCATTCTGTCTGAAAATACAAATATAACCTCTTCAACCCAATATGGAGGGAATGGAAATGTAAAATCCATGTAAAATTGCCACAATCAAAATTGTTTTTCAGGCAGTTGGCCCTGATCAACCCCAGCTGCAGAACAGCTGCAGCAACACCAAATCAAGTCAGACTGGTTAGATATTTTTCAGAAATATAATATACATATAGATGGAGGGCACCAACCACTTTTTAGTATATCAAAGTCTACT
>QLPG01012197.1:0-11050 GCA_003314385.1 Gomphus sp. MG54 | reverse complement strand
TGTAATCACCAATATAAGGAAATATTCCATATATGGAAACACATTCCCACAGGTAAGGTAGAGGTAGGATATTATTGTTGCAGCTGGCCATTTCCGCTAAGGTTATCTGACTCAACTGTCACATCCACCATTTTGCACAAGGATCTGGCATCATGCCAGATACTATTTTAGCTAAGTCAGACAAGCCTGATGTTATATATAATGTATCTGTCAGGATTCGGTGACGCCAAGATATTGGTTAACAAACCATTATGGGGTGGCTAGGCTTCAACGTGCTCGTGCATTGTGCCCTGCTGTTCCATGCGTGCCACTAATTTGGATAGTGAGAGGAGCCTCGAAAGGATGCCGAGGGTGTCAGCTCGAGCGAAGGACTTTAGAAATAGGGAGCAGACAAAAGGGGTGCGAATCAATTGATATTCTGAGTGAGGAACTATCTACATACATCCCGCTACTTTTATAGTTAAGAAGCAAAATGTAGAACAGGGTGGCATAAGAAATGGAGACAATAAGGTATGAGGTAACCACATGGAGGCATTGTCCACAGTGATCAGAAATAGAATAAGGAATGTAAGTGGAATTAGAATAATAGAGTATGGCTGAGAATAAGATAATGAAATGGTGGGCAGTGTCAAGCATTGGATACTGACGGACTTTGGTACTGCCGAGGGGTGTTGTCGAAAGGTCGGGCGGACTATGGCCAAGTCCTGCAGGCCAAGAGTAGTGGCGTTGGCTTCAACATACTCGTGCGTTGCGCCCTACTTGCCATGTGTGCCACTGTATTTGCAACAGACAGATACTCGGGGGGATGCTGAAGATGCCAGCCCGAGTCGAGGACTTAACAGAAGAGAAGAAGGTAGAAGGGCCTAAGCCTAGTCGATACCCAGAATGAGGAAGTATGTACATCCATGTCCTACTTATATAGGTTAAGAAGCAACATGTGGAATAAGGAATGTGGGACAATAAGGTATGCAGAGCATGTGGTCATTGTCCACAACAAACAAAATTAGAACAAGGAATGCAAAGCGGGGATAGAACAATAAAAGACAGGATAATAGAATGTGCCCAAAGATAGGACAATAGGAGGTGCCAGACTATAAGACAAGGCTGGTAACCGAGGATAGTACAAGGACAGGAAGTCCCGAAGTGAAACGGACCGAGGAATGTGGATGGCGGATGTACTGAGCCGAGACCAGTGTCCCAAGCGTTATGCATGCTGCGTGGACGCTTGTATATGGACGTAGGATGGTTGTTCGGTCGGCACTGGTGAATAATCGGGACCTCGGTATGTGTACTTGACAGGCAGGAATAGAACAATAGAGGATGGCCCAAGATAAAACAATGGCAGTGGCCAGGACAATGAGTGGCTGTCATGTTGTTCGGGGGAAACGGGTTAAGGAGTGGATAGGGGGTGAAGGAACAATGAAGGGGGATGGACGAGAGGAGTGGTCCATACGATGTACCAACTGTACCGAGCTGAGGCCATGCGGTAGTGCGAGATGATGTGGGTAAGGGCCGGTTGGTCGGTATTCCCGAGTGAGTCGGTGCTCGGTGTTGTGGGCTTGACAGTATCCCCCCTCTAGCGGCTGAACCCATGAAGCCAGTAAGTGGAGTTAAAAATAGAGTTCTGGGTGTCAGTGTGATGTCACAGTTTTGTTTGGGAAAATTCCCAGGCTTTTCATCAACCTTGTTCTTTACTCCCATCAAAGGATCAGGGCAAGGAATGGGTGCCATAACCGATGATGAAAAGGAACAATTCGAGAAGAAATGGCTCGAACGACAGTGTCAACGGGAGCAAGAGATGGTGGCTGGGGCTGCTGCAGCTCAACTGAAGGCAGATGAGGAGGCTGCCAAAAAGGCAAAGGTGGAGGCGGAGCAGGCAGAAAAGGCCGCTAAGGAGGTGTTCGAGATGGCAACTAAGGCTGCTCGTCTGGCTTGGGAGATTGCCCAGGCAGCCGAGGAAAAGCAGGTTCATTTGGCCCAGCAGGCAGTGACTCGGGCTCCTGAGGAGAAAGGGAATGTGGAGGTCAGCCAGGACCTTGCAGGGCGGGTCAAGGCACTTGAGAATGCAGGTGTCAAAGCTGTTGAAGATCCTGAAAGCCCGGATGTGCCAAAGATGACGACGTGTAAGAAGGGTATGGATGTGGATATGGGGCCGAGTAGGAGAGGTAGGCCGAGGGGGGCCCAGGTACGCAGGGTTCATATTTTTTTTTGTATTTTTTTTTACTTATTTTTATCAGTTCAAAAAGAAGCCAACCTGGGAGTGGTCGCCCTCTCTTTGCCCTCCTTGCGACCATTGCAGGGAACGTGGAGAAGCCTGCTCCGTTAGAAATGTGGGAGCAGCATGTGGGTGCTGCAACACATGCCGGGTGAAATGCAGCTTGGTGGCACCTCGGCAGCACAAGGCAAGGAGTCGGGAAGAGGTGGAGTCGGAGAGTGAGAGTGAGGAGGAGAGTGGGGAGGAGACGGAAGAGGAGTGGCCAATGAAGAGGTCAAGAAGGGCCGTTACAATGTGACCAAGCGAACAGCCGGTGGCCATACAGCTGAGCGGGCATGAAATGACAGTGGAAGTCTCCTTGCCCAGGGGATCGGGGTTGCGATGACTTGCCAAGATCTGGGAGGACATCCTCCAAGAGAGGGTGAGGTCGAACAGGTTACTCCTCGAGTTAGTGGAAGAGGTGAGGTTCATGGGCTGTATGATGGTTGTTAAGTCCACGTGTCAGGCGCTTAGCTAGTACTTCCGAAGGGGTTATCCAGGTTAGCGCGAAGGTCCGTAACGGAGCCGAGGACCGAGATGGAAGTCGGACAGACTACGGACGGGGACGGAGGTGCCGGAAACTTAGGGTAGGTTGTGGAATAGTTCAATCCGGTCACTGAGGTGTTCGAGGTCGAAGGGACTTGGCTTCAACTTATGTGTTGCGCCCTCCTCGATCGTCTGTCCCTAATTTCAGAAAAGGAGGCGGGAGTTTACCGGAAATGAATCGGAAACTGGTGGGAGACTAAATCGATATTCGTACTAGCGAACAGTCTAGTCGACTGGAAGACTATATACATGTGACTTATCCTTGTACTATCTTTGACGGTCATAAAACAAGGGGAAAAGGGAGTACAAGGGGTCAATATAAGGGAGAATAAGGGAGTGAGGTACGCGATAGTCCTGCGCGTCGGTTATCAATCGTAATGGAACCTTGATTTTCCGAGTCTTCGGAGGGTCGGATTTGCAGACTACGGAGGGTCGGAATCGCGGGGCCTCGGAATGTATTTCGGACATTCGGAAATTGGTTGTTCGGGCTTTGGTCGATTGGAAAGGTCCTGGAAACGGTGCGGGTGGTTGTGGGGTTTAATGTGGGTTTGTTTGGCTGCATGGGCCATAACAGTATCCCTCCACTAGGACCGAGCCCTCGAGGTCCTAAGCTTAATTTGGGCGGTAATTAAGATGGTCATTACTGCGGGGGTTTCCTAATGGTTTCCTGGGATTTTTCTGATCGATAAGTGCTGGTTGTTCGTCTGCCTATATAAGGGGGGTGTTTGTGGAAATAGGGGAGGCTTATCCTCGATGGAGAACATGGATCCACAACTCTCGGAAAACCTCGGGGGTCTTCTTCGCGTCCTTTTTCATGGTTCGGAGGTGAGTGGAGAGTGTCTGTTGTACACCCTCGAGAAGGATTTGGCCCTTCTTTGTGACCGTACCATTAGGGTCCGTGATCTTTACGGTGAGTGGTGTTGTTGGAGTTTCTCTCTTTTTCTGATTTCCGTAGCGAGCCATTATAAGAGGTCATCATCGTCTGGGGTTGTTCTTTATTGGGATTCAGGGCCGGGCGAAGCCTCTGGTGAGTCAGGGGCAGGAAATGATGGTTCGGAGGTACTTGGACGTATTGCCGTGTATCTATTCCGTGTGGACAAGTACCGGGGGGGCCTGCGCCAACTCTTGGACTACTACGAGCGCTACCAACGTTGTATGTCCAACCTGACTGCTGCCATGGCTGGCGTAGAGGGGGAGAGGTTGTGGGGGAGTTTTTCCGACGCGTTGTCGTCCTTCTTGCAGGTGGATCATGGGCTTGATTCTTCTTTTCTGGAGGACGTGGAACAGTTGCTTATTCGTTCAGGTTGTGGGTCGGATGGTTCCAACGGTCATTCAGGTTTGGTGCAGGCTGTGGAGGGTTCGGGTGACTCAAACGAATGTTGAATAGTCGTTTGTATGGTTGATGTCATGATTTTTACGGTTTGGTGGTGTCTTCTGGGCGATGTAAGGGTCCTTGAGTGATTGTCATTCGGACATTTTCCCGGTTCCTTTTCTCTCTCTCCCCCTTCTTTTCTTCTTCTTTTAAGTGGGTGTCCTATGGTTGTTAGATTTTCGTGGTTGGTGTCGTAGTAGTTGTGGTGTTGTGGGGGTCTTTGTTCATTCCTTCGGATTGTCACCTGGACGGAGGTAGTGTCGTCGGGATTCGGGGAATGTCCTGCAGGGCTCGAGTCTCGGTTGAAATTGTTGAATAGTTGTTCGTATTAATTTTCTAATAATAAGGGGGGTCTAGGGTGAAAAATTCGTGGTACCGTCAGTCTAAGGAGTGGCACAGAATTTTGAGAGGGTCAGGGTTCTTCCTAAGCGGAGCTTTTGGAGGGTTGTATTGAGCACTGAGTGAAGACTGCTGGCTCCATATTGCCAAGAATCAGTTCGGACGTAGGCTAAACAAGTAGTACTCAGTACCCTATCGATCGTTGGATTGCGGTGGGTGAGCGTGTGGTGTCCGGTAGCTAAAATCTGACGAATATTCAGAGGGTCACAGTTGAAACTTATCGACGGATGGTCACGGGTGTTCGGGGGGGGTCGGATGGTCGGAGTGCTTCCGCCTATGGGTCGAAATCTTTTTCGGTGATGGTCACGGGGGGTCATAATCCTGAAAGGCTGGATGCGTTGTTTTGTTTTGTTTCTTATTCGAAGAGGTGTTGCCGTTCTTGTGGCGTAAGTTTTCCGTCTTTCCCTAATCTGGACGAAAAATCCGTGGTAGTCCTGCTACTGGACGGGGTCGCAGGTTGGCCTTTATTGGCCGTCTCATTGCCCGTGTTAGGGGCCGAATGCGTGGTCACAGGGGTCCATTGTAGAGCTGGCGACGGGGTGTAATGTTGCCTCAGTGGACATGGGTGGTTAGCCGATTGAGATCTGCTACATTTTTCGTGATGCGCTGATTATCGCGCATGTGGAGGTTCTCGAGGTCTGTTTCAGCTTTTCCTGCTGGGTCGTGGGGGTCAAAGCTGGTTTTGAGCTTGTCTATGAATTCCTCATGGTCATGGAGCCAGTCTGGCTCGTCGGGGGCAGAACGGGCTGGGTTAGACCAGTCCAGCATGGTATCGGTCAGGTGCGACAATGTATAGGTTGTTTTGACACTCTTGGTGTTGTAGGCGTCAGGGCGGTCATGGAAGTTCAGTGTATGCTGCGCTAGGAAGGCTTGTGATTTCCTTGGATTGGATCTGTCGAAGGTATCTGGGTTCCGAGTCTTGGAGGTGCGGGGAGCTGATCTTCTGGGGCTGGCTAAGTTACTCGCCAGTGTGGCGAGGGTCCGGGTGGTATGGGCTACAGCATTGGGTCCCAAGGTGGGGAGTGGTGCATAGGGAGGGGGCGTCGACGAGTCTGTAGGCGCTGCTGTGGGTGGTCCTGAGCTGGACCATGTCTCCGGTGGCAATGATAGTTGAATCGCCGGGGGGTGGTTCACGGGGAACGGGTTAGTTAAGTTCGAATACAGGTGTTGATCTGCGTTCGAAGGTCCGAAATTGGAGGGGTGTTCTGGGGGGTGAGCTGGGGTCTGAGGCATCTGGAAGCTTGGTTCGGGATCGGGCAGTCCGCAGGGGATGGATGCAGGGTGGGCAGACGCCTGAGTGATTATCTGCATCGCTTGTGAACGTGTGGTGGGCCTCATGCTTAATGACGATCAGGAGTGTGAGTACGAATATACTGTTAAGTCCGCATGTCAGGCGCTTAGCTAGTACTTCCGAAGGGGTTATCCGGGTTAGCGCGAAGGTCCGTAACGGGGCCAAGGACCGAGACGGAAGTCGGACAGACTATGGATGGGGACGGAGGTGCCGGAAACTTAGGGTAGGTTGTGGAATAGTTCAATCCGGTCACTGAGGTGTTCGAGGTCGAAGGGACTTGGCTTCAACTTATGTGTTGCGCCCTCCTCGATCGTCTGTCCCTAATTTCAGAAAAGGAGGCGGGAGTTTACCGGAAATGAATCGGAAACTGGTGGGAGACTAAATCGATATTCATACTAGCGAACAGTCTAGTCGACTGAAAGACTATATACATGTGACTTATCCTTGTACTATCTTTGACGGTCATAAAACAAGGGGAAAAGGGAGTACAAGGGGTCAATATAAGGGAGAACAAGGGAGTGAGGTATGCGATAGTCCTGTGTGTCGGTTATCAATCGTAACGGAACCTTGATTTTTGGAGTCTTCGGAGGGTCAGATTCGCGGACTACGGAGGGTCGGAATCGCAGGGCCTCGGAATGTATTTCGGACATTCGGAAATCAGTTGTTCGGGCTTTGGTCGATCGGAAAGGTCCCGGAAACGGTGCGGGTGGTTGTGGGGTTTAATGTGGGTTTGTTTGGCTGCATGGGCCATAACAATGGTCCTCTTGCATGAGAGTCTGGTTCTGCGCGAGGAGTCGGCAGTGCCAGTGGGACCAGTTGTTGCGGAGGAGTTGGGTGGTGAGGATCCAGGTGAGGATCAGTTGAAAGATGATGAGGGTGAAGAGAAAGGGAAGGACAAGGGTAAGGGGCAGGATGAGGAGATGGTGATAGCTGAAACTTTGAAGGATGACTGATTAATAAATTTTGTTATTTTTTTCTTTTTTTAAAGAAGGGATAAGGAAGGAAATATAAGTATGTGAGCAGAGGAAACAAGTGAATGTGCCAATGTTCATTTCGGCAGATTTAGTTGGGTTAGACAGAGGGATTAATGGTGTGGGGAATAGTATGTCGGGATGGGTGGGAATTAAGGTCGAGGTAGAGAGTGAATGGAAGCGGGATTTCCTCGGGAGGAGAGGTTCATAGTGTTGCTTGGTTGCTACCCCCCCTGTTTAGGTAGACGTCCCATCGTCTATAAGGAGTAAGCATGCAATTATGCGAATTGGATAAACAGGAATGGATGATGACGGATGGAGAAGACCTTGGCCGAACATGCCGAATGGCATCGCTGACTGAGAGGCCTGAGCTAGAAACCCTTTGGTGGAGTTCCCGGCGATGGAGCAGGATCCTGGGTGAGGCTTTTGGAGCAGTGGCATGTGCCGACTGGTCCAAGGACATTGGACGCACCTAAAGGCATTAGTGGCGTGATGGAGCGTAGTACTGCCCAATACCCTGTTAATCAATGGATTATAGTGGGTGAGCGAGTTGTGACCGAATATTGCTGACCGACAGATCTAGTGACATGATAACGGATGAGTGGATGGGTTGTCCTATTGGTGTATCTATTGACATGTCTATGTATTCAGTAATAACCAAATTTAGCAGTACTGGATCAACGAATTCTAAGGGGGAATAACATAAGAGTCTGACTATGAACGGATAATGACTGGAAGAAATTTAAACGAAAATTTGGGGGCATAGGAGCATTGATCTACACCTCTACTACTAGCATCTACCGAGTCAATGCAACTCTCGGTGTGCTCAGAGGCTGGCAGGTGGCGGACTAGTCTTCGGTCGCCGTTGCTGAGTCCTCAGTGTTGGCATCCTTGGCATTGGATGCTTGTGAGATGGAGTCGGAAGTGGTGGTTGCACAGGCTTTGGTTGCCTTTGGGCATTTGGCAACTTTGTGATTACTGGCAGCACAGAGGAGACACAGGTTGTGGTCCATGCATCTTTGGCATTTGGTCAGGAGAAGTTTGCCGTCCTTTCCAAGGGTTTTGGTATACTCGGGTGGGTCGGGCGCTTTCCCGTCCTTTTTCTTGGACGCATCCTTGCTGCTGTTATCGTTGCTATTATATTGCTGGCGGTTGTCCGAGGTGGATCTGTTGCCAGGCTTGTCTGATCTGGTATCCTTCTTCGGCTCATTGCTGCCCTCCGCAGATTGTTCAGCTTTTTGTTCCCAATACCTCATGTCGATCTGTTGATTCACACGATTTCAGAGTTCATCGAGTGTGCGGGGTTTGTCGAAATGGATGAGGCCATCGTTGATGCGCTTCGGCAGTGCCGTGTATGCCTTGCGGAGGAGGGCATTGTCGTTATAATCGACAAATGCCACAAGCCTGTAAAATTCCACAAAGAACCGAGTGGCTTTGTGGTTGTCTTGCATAGTTAGCTTTTCGAGGACTGTCTCAGTGTCAGCCCTTTCCTCCCAAGAGCCGAAGTTGATCTGTAATTCATTGATGAAAAGCTCCAGGTTGCTGGTCCAGCAGGGTTCTGTATTGGGGTTACCCGTCAGGTATGGCTCGAAACATTCCAGAGCTGTTCCTTTCAGGTAGGAGACCATGTAGTTGACTTTTTGCCTATTATTGGAGAACGAGTTAGGCCGGGTGCGGAAATTCATTCTGCAGAGGAAGATGAAACCCTTTAATTTCTTTGGGTCGGTTCCATCGAAGGGTTCTGGTTCTCGTATTCTGGCGGCTTGACCATCTTGTCGGTGGTTCCGAGCAGTCCTGCTGAGTTCAAGAATGGTGTGTTCAGCAGATCTTGATTGTTGGCTGGGTTCATGGGAACCCTGGCCCTAGGAAATGCCTGGCTTGCGGAGCTTGCCTGGGCGGTGGGGCTGGTCAGGCTCAGGGAGCTTGCCTGGCCTGCGGTGGTATAGCCGTGGATGGAGGGGGTGTGGCCGCAGGGTGCGGAGGTGCGGCCATGGGCTGACGGGGTGCAATCGCAGGCTGAGAGGGCGCGGCTGTCAGGGTATGGGGAGGTTCAGGCGTGTTCGCCTGCCGGGGGTGCTGAGGCTGTTCCTCGGTTTCAGCATCTGTGTCGTAGTGTACTGAACTGGGTTCGTCCTCTCCAGGATGGGGTGCTTGGTCGTTGTTATCATAATCTTCATATTCAATTTCATCGTTGACCACCTCTTCGATGCATGGTTCTTGCTCGAAGGGGGAGGCGAGACACCGTAGTTCTATTGTCGGCGAGGTATAAGCAATGAGAAGGGGTGGGGTACCAGAGGCTTCACGCTCCCTTCGTTGGGTTACTGTGGGGGTGAGCTGATTGTCATCCATACGGGCTGTGGATCTAGTTCATGGGGGGATGATCGTAAGAACGGAGGTGACATGGAAAGCAGTATCACTCAGAATATACTGTCAGGATTCGGTGATGCCAAGATGTTGGTTAAGTCCTGCAAACTGTTATGGGGTGGCTAGGCTTCAACGTGCTTGTGCGTTGTGCCCTGCTGTTCCATGTGTGCCACTAATTTGGATAGTGAGAGGAGCCTCGAGAGGATGCCGAGGGTGTCAGCTCGAGCGAAGGACTTTAGAAATAGGGAGCGGACAAAAGGGGTGCGAATCAATTGATATTCTGAGTAAGGAACTATCTACATACATCCCGCTACTTTTATAGTTAAGAAGCAAAATGTAGAACAGGGTGGCATAAGGAATGGAGACAATAATGTATGAGGTAACCACATGGAGGCATTGTCCACAGTGATCAGAAATAGAATAAGGAATGTAAGCGGAATTAGAATAATAGAGTATGGCTGAGAATAAGATAATGAAATGGTGGGCGGGAATAGAAAAATAGAGGACGGCCCAAGATAAAACAATGGCAGTGGCCAGGACAATGAGTGGCCATCATATTGTTCGGGGGAAACGGGTTAAGGAGTGGATAGGGGGTGAAGGAACAATGAAGAGGATAGGACAAGAGGAGTGGTTCATACGATGTACCACATGTACCGAGCCGAGGCCACGTGGTAGTGTGGGATGTTGTAGGCAAGGGCCGGTCGGTGGGTATTCCCAAGTGAGCCGGTACTCGGTGTTGCGGACTTGACAATAGGTTGTGGCCAAGTCCTGCAGGCCAGATAACAGAAGAGAAGAGAAGAAGGTAGAAGGGCCTAAGCCTAGTCGATACCCAGAATGAGGAAGTATGTACATCCATGTCCTACTTATATAGGTTAAGAAGTGACATGTGGAATAAGGAATGTGGGACAACAAGATATGCAGAGCATGTGGTTATTGTCCACAATGGACAAAATTAGAATAGGGAATGCAACGCAGGGATAAGACAATAAAAGACAGGATAATAGAATCTGTCCAAAGATAGGACAATAGGAGGTGCCAGACTATAAGACAAGGCTTGTAACCAAGGATAGTACAAGGACAGGAAGTCCTGAGGTGACACGGACCGAGGGGTGTGGATGGCGGATGTGCCGAGCTGGGACCGGCGCACCAAGTGTTATGCACGTGACGTGGGCACTTGGTTGTGGATATAGGATGCTTGCTCGGTCAGCACTGCCAGCGGATGGGTCTCGGTATGTGGACTTGACACAGATAGGGTTTCCTGGGGTTTTCCCACACTTTAATATCGGAGAGTCGGTGGGACAAATAGGGGAATGATTCCCTAGATTTTCCTGTGATTTCTATTCTATTTATCACTAGGAAGTATATTGCTCTGCAGTGAATCTACTGGAGCTGAGTCCCGGGTTTACTCTCCACTTAGGCGCCGTACCGGGAATCCGGCCTGGGCGCCAAAGCGTCGGTTTGTAGATTTGTGGTTCTCCCACAAAGTAAGTGTAATAACTAGTAGTATAATATAATAGTATGATGTTGGAAACCCAACTGTGACCCAGCCTTGCTCTACAACGAGTAGTTTGTGCTCTAGTCCTAAATAGGAAAGTACCTCGGCGCTTAACCTTCCAGTTCAGTGTGAGGCAAAGATATTTGAGTGTAGCCTGAAGGCTAGTGTGATGGGGAGCAACAATATAGATATGATTGCTTGTTTTACTAGTACAAACTGTTTGTACCATATATGAAATAGGGAACCTATTAATAAGTGAAAACTTCACGGAGTAAAGTTAGAAGCCAGCCTAATGCGGCCGTGCGCGTGGTACACCTGCATATATGCAGTGGAATTGATATATAGGAAAACTTCATAG
>QLPG01012195.1:0-20310 GCA_003314385.1 Gomphus sp. MG54 | reverse complement strand
TTCCCGCAATTCAACCCAGGGAAACCATGCTGTAAAACCATCAGGCAGAGTCAGCTAGGTTCAGGAAGATCTTCCGGGACATACACCTCGCAGGAGACTAAATAAGCCACATCGTCTGCACGGGACCCGCGGGCATAAGACTCATCTCGCCTTACATAGGCAGGGAAACTCTAGGTCTAGGCCGATGTGTACATGCGGAGATTGACATCTAAAGGATACATTGATTATTTGGTTGACGGCACGAATGTATGAATTGTCTTACATAGAGCACCTCCAAAATTGGAAAAAAAAATAAGGCTTCCTGAAAGGAGGGCCATGTCCATATTACCTCTCATTCATCACTCTTTGTAAATACAGTGGTTTAAGCTGTAGCATTAGTTAAAATAAGCATATCTGGAAGTGGAGATGAGCTCAAGAAGTCTATCACAAGGAACATTGAATACAGGAAGAATGAAGCTTGTTGACACAGTTCTTCAAGTATTGATGCTCTTCTGTTATGACTGGGTAAAGCCAAGGAGTCAGTCAAATCCTACAGACCATTTGGGGTGGCTAGGCTTCAACGTGCTCATGCATTATGCCCTGCTGTTCTGTGCATGCCACTGATTTGGACAGAGGAGAGGCCTGTGAAAGTGCTGAGAGTGTTGGCTTGAGCAAAGGACTTGAGACAGGAGAAGAGCAGACAAGGGAATGTGAACCAAGTTGATATTCAGAGTGAGGAATTATCTACATACATCTGCTACTTATATAGGTTAAGAAGCAAGATGTGGAACAGGGTGGCATAAGGAATGGAGAACAATAAGGTATGAAGAATCATGTGGAGGTATTGTCTACAGTGATCAAGAATAGAATAAGAAATCTAAGCAAGAATAGAATAATGAAAGATGGCTTAGAATAAGATAATGAGGGAGTGAATGAGAATAGAACAATGGAAAATGGCCAAATATAAAACAATAGGGCCAAAACTGAATAATAAAGGAATGATAAGTGTCCCAAGGAAAACAGGTAAGGGAATGGATGGGGAATGAGAGAGTAGTAGGGGATAGAGGGGATGGGATGAGAAGGGTGGTACAGATAATGTACCAGATGTGCTGAGCCAAGACAACATGATAGTGAGGGATGATATGGGTGAGGGTTGGTCAGTCACTATTGCTGAGTGAACCGGGACTTGGTAGTGTGGACTTGACAGGTTCTTTGAGTATTGATGCTCTTCACCCATAAGAAAGGCATGTGATCACTGACTAGGTGGACCCATTTCCACAACAGGTGCTTCTGGGGTTCCTGAGTAACTCATCCCCCTTGTTCTTTCATTTTATGTTCACCCCCTTGTGTTTTCTCCTTCCCTTGTCATTTGACCAGACAGTAGAAAGTACAAGGTAGTCTACATGTATATACACCTTGAGTTTACTGGACTGTTCACTAGTTTAAATATCAAATTAATTTGTGTCCTAGTTCCCAACCTAATTCCAACTTAGTGTCTGCACTCACTTTCTCTAACTTTCTAAAATAAGGGACAGATGATCGAGGAGGGTGTAACACATAAGTTGAAGCCAAGTCCCTCCAACATGAACACTGGCAACAACTAGTTGTCCAAGTCTTTGTCACAAGTTGACTGCCAATCTAGGTTCCAGTGCTTTGTTGTCCACTTTCTGTCACTTCCATCCTTACAACAACTCGACCCTTCAACCTACAACCAATCTCTCTCTCTCTCTCTCACCCTCAATGACACTCCCCATGGCTACTTGAATCAAAATCAATACAATGAATCTGCAATTCTACCATCTTTTCAACTGGTTGCAAGTATATGCAGGTTGCCAAGCCCTAATGGGAGCTAACCCCTCAACCCAGATCAAAAATCATGCCCATGTGGGAAATCATCGAGGGCATCAAAATTGAAAAAAAAAGTTCTTGAAACTTGCAACAATGGACTTCTTGGTGAAAATTAATGTCTATGCAGTGCGCAGGCAACACATATCTAATAGTGGATGAGTGTTTGGTACATTCTCAAATATATATTCCATATTTTTATGAAGATATGTACTCTTACAATTATTCTCCCCAACATATGGTAAAGTGTCTGAAGATGGGTTTCTGAAAAACAGGCCCATCACTTGCACTGATATGATTCCATTTCAATTTTTTTCAAGATACTGGACACACTCAAGCAGATCTCCTTTTGTTGATTGACCACTTCTCTTTCTCTTTGCAGTGTACTAAAATCTCAGATGTCTTGGAGAGCCTGTACTCTAACAACCAAGAAAACCATCAAATGCCTAAAAGTACTTGTAGTGGAGATGGTGGGGATGATGATAATGCAGACACATCAGGATAATAGGGATATCAGTTCATGGATGACATCTTAGGCTGCCAGGTCTTGCCATAGAAATAAGAAGGCACAAGCATATAACAAGAGGATGGACATTCTATAATATCTAAACATTCTTGGGAAATATTAAGATGACACAGTTAATTGCTATATATTGCTTTTGATTACAATTTTTCAAAAGGACAGAGTGTCATAAGACTGGCACTTATCACTGAGGTGGCATCTCCACCTTCATTAAAGAATATTTCTTACTGTCTTATGCAATGTGCCTCTGGGCTTGGTTTAAAAATTGTCTGAGATATGTAGCATCGGATGTATGTCAGTAAACCAGAAATGGACCAAGATGGATGATGGTTATAATTCAATGGTGAGTGAGTTCTCACCACCCACACCACATCAAGACTATGGTGACAGGTCAATCAAACAAATTATAATAATAGAATATTTATCCATACACTGACTGTCAACAGTGTTAAAAAAACTTATACTTGAACTCACAACATGGCTAGAGTGCAAGAAGATGGTAGGCATTATTTCATGTTTCTGTTTGCAGCACTCAGACTAGAGGGATAAAGTCAGAACAAGGAGTCAGATTCTGAATTCCACCAAGATAAAAAGTGCAGGGAGAAACACAAAATACCTCATGACATAAGACTGATGTGCATTAAAAACCCAATGAGAAAAGGTATCATCGATTGTGGAGGGATGCGAACTGGCGCTCTGAGAAAGCCCAATTGACGGAAAGACGCGCACTAGTCCCTCAACGTTTCATTTCTTCACCAGCTACATATCTGCCATCACCAAGGCCTTCTCGGAATGGTCCATAGCGCAGTGAAGCAACAATATTCCCTCCTCCAAACAGAGTCAGCCTACGAAGCAGTGGAACGTGACCATCAACCACAATTCAATCCTCAACTGCAAGCAACCTGTAATAGAGAAGATCCAAAGGCTCTATTCAAATTTATTCTTGAATATCTTTCCAATACGGAACTTTAAGAGTTAACGGTGACACGGTTGTCCAAAGCGGTGGCGCGCAAAGCTCCGCTCTATCTTAACACCAATTGCATCGAAGGCGTTCACGAATTTTTCCGTCCTAATATACCTCTCACAGACTCTGCCCAATTAGCTGGGATGAACACAGATAAGAATGCCATGCTCAATCCATTCGACCAATTACCAGTCACCCGTTGCGATCATGAAAGGCCCACAGGGACATTTAACCTACCGAGCCAAAGAAAAAAATCCCCGGAGCTCCTTCAATCTCTCGCGATGCTCTTCTCAGTTCCTGAGCCATCGGAATTACGGATTATCATTGAGAGGCGGATTTCCGAATCGGTCTCGTCACACAAACCCATTGCGTGCATTCTAGAGTTTTTACCCAGCGGTGGGGACGAAGTTACTTGAAAATACTCGCTCTAAGAACAAGAAAAGCTCAAGAGCGAGACAATGCTACAAGTTGGATTCTGAACAGTATCAAGGAGACCATTTTGTCTATGCCACCTATAGATGCCGAAGGATCAAGCGCGGCAAGGGGTTTGACATGCCACTCTGAATCATCATCTCTGTGTTTCAGACAGTGGTATGGGTTCAACATCCGCTGCGTCACTTATTGATCCAAAAACTGGGGGAGATACACCTAAACAGAAGAAGCAGAAGCAGAAGAAAATGTACAGAGCTAAACACAAGTTTCAGTCTTCATCTTGAAGTACTCTAGTATAGTTGAAGAAGTTACTGCCTAAACACAAGTCTGTTATCATGAAATGTGAGTCTAAATAATGACATGACATATGTTGTTTACTACTCACTTCAGTCTTTGTCTTGAAGTACTGAAGTGACTAGCTATCCTAAGGGTCTTCTTATATGAAAATTGGACAATAGACAAATAGATACTAGAATGGATGAACAATAGAAAGGAAGAATAAATATAAGGGACAATAACTAGTAAAGTCCAGTATAGGGAGACAATGGAAAAGAACAATGGAAAAGAACAATGCTCCACACCTATGGCCACTCATGTCCACTTGTTGTAGTAAGTCAAAATACAGTAATGTATGGAAAATATTTTCATGCACACGCGCGTCATATATGATGCGCGCGATTGACGATACGCGAGTGGATGTCACGCGCGTGTGACAGAAAGGGAAACGGTCAAATCGGCGATGCTATAAACAACGTCGCGGCAATGGCAATAGTAAGAAAAGAATTTTTGACTTTCTAACAAGATAAAGGTGCGAGTATGATGTACTCCATCTAAAACGATAATCCCTGCGAGTGCTGGTGTTTGATGAGACAAATGGAATAAATGCCGGCTCAAGACTTCGATTGCACATGTAGGTGTTGAACGTATCGATCGGTCAGGAAACAGATGAGGTTAGAAATGAATTTTATTCTTGTAGCTATCAAGTTTTATATGTAAATGAGTTGTATTGTGATAAGACAAGAGCTTTCTAATGCAGTGGCAGTGTTCTCAATCCAGATGCAGGGTCACTGCCCTGTTTTCTGATTGTTCCTCCACATCATTGACTGCACCTCCTACTTAACTGTGCTATGCACCTAAATCTTCAACATAGACAGTGAGTGCCTATACCTGAATCCTACTTCTGACTCCCGTCATCTCCTCCTCGACGGCTACATGTATGTGCCCCGGTGTGGTCGTGTTGCTCTCTATCTTGTAAGTCCATTTCATATCATAGTATCATGTGAGTTGTATCAGTTATGTGTCTATAGTCTCTTACTAACTGTCCATGTATCTTGGATTGTGTTCCTCGGCCATTCTTCCCATATATGTCCATTCCTGGTCTCTCCTTCTCCCTCTCTTCCTCTATCCTCCCCCCTCTCTCCCTGCTCCTTCCGCCCCTTGTCTCAACATCTTCACTCTTTGCTCAAATTTTGAGCAAGTTTTAAACATTCATCAAGACATATATGTATGGAAACACAAAAGGTTAAGGGAATGAGATCTGATTTTAGTGCAACTTCAGTAGGTACCCAAGGGATGTTCAGACTAAACCAATGACTCCTCAGTGTATGGTCAAACACTGAGGAGGAAGAAAATAGTATTACCCTGCGAATGCGCCCATATACTATGTCCCGTGTGATGTCATATTTTCCCGGGAATTGAAACGTAACCGAACGATAAAGCGAAACAGCGACTTCGGAGCGGAAGTAAAATGCGACGGTCATGTCTTTAGAAACACAGATAATACGAAATAAAAGTGAAAGAAAAATGAGGAAAAAATAAGGAAAAAATTTTGATATCTCCTTGTCTCTTTTACCATGAGGTTTGGGGAAATGTGTATTTTTTATTTATACATATATATATTTGGCTTGACTTGTTGGAAGGATATGTACCCAACAAAAGGATCAGCGATTCTTCCTAGAAACATACATTCCTTCTGTTGATCTATCATGCATGTTTATTTTTGAGAAATAAAACCAACAAAAGCACCTAAATTCCAACGCGCTCTCGAGGAATACATCTGCCACTAAACGAGAGCCCATTCATACCTCATCGTCAACAACTTCAGTTGTCTTAAATTTCCCAACCCGCAACCACGCGTTTCCATGTCATCCCACTCCTTCTCATTATTGACATCTATTTTATGTATCGATTCAATTTGTCTTCCAGTGATCTCAGATGCGTGGTAGCATTCTGGACTGTGTGCTCTACGTATCAGTCCACAGCGTGCAGTTGTCATCCGAGTACCAACTGATTGATGCCCTAAGTATATCAGTTCGTGAACAGCCTTGAGACAAGGCAACAACAATCAGGTCTAAAATTTTCCGCCGGAATACCGAACTTACCTTTTCAAAATAGGTCCTCCGACTTCTTCAAAGAATTCTTAACCTCGTGCAGCTCCCTTTGGACATCTAAGAATTCGGAAAAATGACTTTGGCTCATTCTCGGACGTCGGTAATGGTACACATGATATCCTTCACAGCTGTTAGCCATGGTGCTGTTTGACCTCCCGACATGTTTTATTCACCTGGAAATCGTTTCCAAGGCTTTGACGGATCCACAGGCTCCAACACGGGGGGTGAGTACTTTCGGCTGGAATACATGTTAGTGTACCGCCAACGGGATCGGTTACAATGCTTGATTTGGCCCGCGAAGGCATGAGGTCCGCGAGTGTCGGTCTCCTCATCTATCCATGGTATGTCTTCTTTTTCAAGTTCTGGCCTCTCCGCAACGGTATCGAAGAGTGTTAGCGCTCCGTCCTCTGCTGGATGATCAAGAGGACTTGTTTCTTCGCTTGTAACGGCTATCTTTTTGTCTGAGAGAGTAGAGAGTAACGAAGGTTATTCAACATACACCTTGTGTCCGCCGACCCTGGCCACCCGCATCAAGTCACCGAAGACACGTCCGTCCATTCGTCCTCGCGAACAATAACAGTTTCTATATGCAGGGGGTATAGTGATGTTGTTTTGTTAGTTTGAGGTGGCGGAGGTTCTTTGATGGCTTGGGCGTAGGTTTTAGAAGTCCCAAGGAAACCATGGGAGGGAGTAAAGGGATCCGCAGCCATGATAGAGAGAGCTAAGCGGCCGGAGAGAAACTGTTATTTTTTTTTTTTTTTTCAAACGAAAACGTTGCTATGTCGAGCTTAAATAGACAGATCGTGCGTGCGGGAAGAACCGGAGGCGAAGTATGAGTCAATTCGGAGTCGAGTCATCGACGACTCATTGTCGACTCATTGTTTCACACCGCTCACTGCCCTTGTGGGAAAGTATCAAATTTATTCCAGTGAATATCATCTTCTGATTTATTATACGAGATGCTGTAAACACTGCATCGAATGTCAATAGTTTTTCGTTGCTGCTGTTTGATACTCTGCTGCTTTCCTGCTTCATGCACAGTTCTCTCTCTCCCTCTCCCTCCCCCTCTCTCTCTTGTGTGTGTGGGTATTGTCATTTGATATATACATTTTATATATGGCTCATATGAGAAAATACAAGTTGTAGCTCAGACTGGCTGTCAAAAGCGATGGTAACCATCATTTATCCCAGGATGTCGTTGGGTGTCTCTAACGTAAATCCTGTTTCGACTATGGTCATCCGTCTGGATTTAAAGAAGAAACCATCCTCAATTTGTCTTGTGGAGGAAGACATTCGGTGGACGAGCGAGATGGGGAATTGGTCTGAGATTGGAGTTGGTAATTACTGTAATGCTGTGGTCGGCATGCATGGTAGTATATGGTTGTTCCATTTAAAGTCGATCGTTCTTCTTTTTAAGCTTCACAGCAGGGAGATCTTCTGATGGATTTGAAACAGGTGACATACCAAGCGAAATATGACGTCTCAGGTATCCATGGAACTCGCATCCTGATCCTCAACCCATTTCACTACTCACGACTTCGCCGTTTGATATCATATTTTAATTTATTGTTCTACATATCTGTAGCGGTGTAATAGGAGAGAGTGCAAGGAATCGGGATTTTGGAGAAAAACCAGGGCAGAAATTAGACCATGCATAGCTACTAAGGTCACGGATTCCAAGCATGATTACTGGTCTACGTTGCGTTTTCTCTCAACCCTCCGTAATTTTGATTTTTCTATCTGGTCTTTTTTTTAAAATCCATTCATGTCTTTTGGGGCCGTGACCTATGTAAGACGAAACGTGCAGAGATTCTGTCGATATGTGTACTCTACCTATAAACCTATCTTCGCATGAGCTATCTGATCTTTTAGCAATTGCAATGACTGGCAATGACCACCTCCCTGGATTCAACAAGGTGTCAAACCCCGTCAACATAAGTGACCATGAGTAGTGAAAAAAATCTATGAGCCGAATCAGAACGAGCCTTGAACTAACGTAGTTTTCCATTTTATCACTATATGTAACCCCCCTTCATCTAAACTGGCTTGTAAGCTCTCGGGTTCTGCGCAGCTCCTGAAAATGAACTTACAGTTTATAACATATAAACAAATTTCGTTTCAGCGGTGATATAATAACTGTGACCTCGATGGATACCCAGCATTCATGACCCCCGGCTGTGCTGTGTTAAAAGAAGTTGTGTTTGGATAAATTTTACGAACAAGCGTTACACAATTAGAATATAGTCTGGGTCCGGGCCCACCATATTGAGGAATTCATGATTTTTTGCGAGGAAAGTATCATTCCTTTGGTATTTCTGGTTGTTTCACACTGTCGCTTCCACCGATTATTGCTCGGAGTCTGTGGTTTTTTTGTTACAGGCCATCTGTAGGAGCATTCTATGATATCACATTCAATCAGGTCGAATTGTTATCTCCTGAGAACAAATGGGCTACATGTAAGAACTGCCGAATTTCAGGCGTTGGAATGCCAGAATTCGTAAAGCATGGCTAGTAATCGATATGGTATAGGTTCGTGAACCTTATTTTATACGTTGTCAAAACAGGTCTTTCGACTTCTTGAAGGACTTCTTTGCCTCCCTCGCCTGCGCTTTCAGGTCCTTCTCTTCAGAAGACTTATTCATCGAGATTCTGTGACGATCGACATGCCAATATACCCCGCGACACCCTGTTCTGTTGTTAGCCGTCTCCGGTCAACTTACTGACAAGTTCAAGTCACCTGGAAACGGTCTCCATGTTTTTGGCTCTTGTAACACACGAGGGCAGTCCATGTAGTAATCTCGGTGAGGATTTATATTAGTGTACCTCCAACGAGACCGGTTACCATGCTTGATTTGGCCGGCGAAGGCATGTGGTACACGCGTATCGGTGTCTTCATCTATCCACGGTACTTCTTCAAGCGTCTCCACGACCAACTCAAGGGCGGCATGCTCATTAATTGTGGCTGGACGGTCAAGAGGTTGGTTCTCGTCGCTGGCGATGGCTATATTTGAGAGTCAGAGAGAGCCGAGGATTTAATGGTGTGACGTACACTCCGTCTCAACTGACCCCGGTCACCCGCAAGAGGTAACAGAAGAGACATCGGTCCAGTCGTCGTCACGAGGAATAACTTGTATGTTCAGGCGAGATGGTGGCTGGGTGTGAGGTGGGGGACGTTCTTTGACGACTTGGGCGTAGGACTTAGATGGCCCTGCAGAAAGACTGCTCTCTGTAGGCATGTCAAAGAGTAGAGTGATTGCTTAAGAGTGATGTTCAGTTACATCCTCGATAAGAATTGACTTTAAGTAGTCAAATGGTGACTCATGCGCCCATGCGACTTCTCGGAAGCAGAGGTTGAGTCAATTGTGGAGTCATGGGAAGCGATTGTCATGTCCGAATTGAGTCATCAAAGGCACATCCTCTGGCGCTCATCATTTGTTTGGAGAAAGATCGGAGCCGGTCTGTCTCCTCTGGTCATAGAGCTGTGTTCACAGCATTTTGTGTGTATTGGTTGCCAAGCCAAAGATTTTGAAGCTCCGCTTCTCAAGATTATTCCAAAAAAAAAAAAGGGTTTCCAAACAAAGTTAGACCTTCCCATGTTTACCATTATTTCAAATTCACAGTCAGTGCATATTTTTTCCGTAAATGGCCAGCCATGGATTCAAATATATATGTGCGAAACGTGCTAGTGCGTGAATCAGTCATGAGACAATATCACAAAATATTTAAAGCTCCCAGTAGAAATATGTTCAGTTAAGATGATGTCAAACTGGCCCTGAAGGCACTTGCAAATCAACATGAAAGAACCCACCATACTCGATTAAAGGATAGCTTACTCGAAGTTTGAGGCGCAACAGGTATTCGCCAGTTCTCCCAAACACCTGTCGGTACAAGGAAATTATTGGATGTCAATATCCCCTGTATTAAAACCTGGGGGATCTCGCAACTCAATTGGATCTGAGGAAATTTCGGTTCTATAGCATCAATGACGCTCCGAACAGCCAATTCATACCCACTAGCACTGTGAATTCTCCACGTGGCTGCATGTAAGCTATCGATGTATTGGGATATGGAATGAGCAGTGCGGTTGGTATTTTTATTCTTTTCCAGGAAGTCCAAATGAACACGATATAGAATCATGGTGGGCACAGTATGTGCGGTGTCGGTCAAATGACTAAAGTCTTGCGAGCACATGGCTCTGACCTCAACTGTATAGCACCAATGATCGCACCGATGTCAGGCTATGAGCACTGTATTAACTTAAATTGAAAGAAATGGGGCCAAGGCCTGTCATGATCATCGCTCAGTGAAATGTGTAAATATCATCTTTTCTAAGATTGATGATATCAACGATATTGTGTGCACAAATCAGCATCAGAATTGGACACTTGTGTGTCAAAATAGTGATCAATGAATATCCCCGCATCTTGAAGTGTGTGAGCTGCAATAGATTATAAAATAGGATCGGCCACTTTGTTCTATCAAAACTGAATTAATTCCTTTGTAAGGACTCATCTAAATTCTTGTGATCGACTGAGGTTTCCCATAGAACCGAACAGTGCCACTGAAAAGGCAACTGTATCGAAAAGGATGATGAATGCACGAGAGATGCGAGAGAGACCGCGGCGTGCGCTATCGTCATCCCGTCCCAGAAAGAGGTACAGGCAGGGTGGGCGGTCGAGAGATGTGAGAAGAAGCTGCGGAGGCTTTTAAAAAATGAATGAAGTCTTGTATGTAACATTTTGTGAGGTTGGTGTCTTGCGTGTATGTTTACCGCCTGGGGAGGATGCGTTCCAGGTGTTAAATGTGAATTGGTTTTCAAGGGTGCCGTAATTGTGGCAGAATTCTTAGAGACTGAGAGTTTCGTGAACTGCGATTTATTGGTAAGAGGGGTCCACAGGATGCAATTCACATTACCAGCGTGTTGAAACTCTGAAAACATCCCTCAACATACACTTTTCGGTTTACAGCCAATGCAAGAACTTCCGATGTTCGTTAAGTCAAAATCTTCTGATAGTGTATTCATCTACAATTATTTTATACCCACAGTTAATATAGATAAGTACTCTGAATTACCCAGCCGCTGTGATTAAGGTTATTTTCCCCAAGCGTGTTTATGCTAATGTAGCGGGTCAGCCCCGAGACCAGATCAAAATTTTGCAGAGAGGGTCCATAGCCTTGCTTTTTAGATGTGCTCAAACTTCTGTAGCTTGACCTGCAGGCACTTATGAATCAGCTCGCGGGGCTCAAACAACTGACTGCCATAATGGAGTAGAAAAAAATAGCTGACCCGAAGTGTGAGACACAACAGCCTCAGCAGGTTTATTCTCTAGTTCTCCCAAACTCGTTCTCGCACAAGGATATTGTTCAATGTCAATATTCCTTGTATTAGAAGCGGGAATATCTTGGGAATCGAGATTAGTGTCTATGGTGTCAATGATGCTCCGGTCACCGAATTCATCGACGATGGCATTGTGAAATCTTCGCGTGGCAGCATGGAAGCTACCTATTTGTTGGGATATGGAATCCGTGGTACCGTTGGGATACTCATTCTTCTCCAGCAGGTCCAGATGAAAGCGACATATAATAATGACGGATAGACTACATGTCGTGTCAGTGAAATGACAGAAGTCTTTGGGTAAAACAGCTCCCACCTGTCTTGTATATAACCAAGGATCCCACCCATTCCAGGTTATTGGCCATAAATTAATCTGAATTTTCAATGCATGTTGGATAACACAAAGTATTCACCCTTAAAGTCTATCATAATCATTGGTTAGTGAACCTCATAAAAATCGCTAATGAATCAATACCCTTTCCAAGATGGCTGGTGTCACTGATATTGTGAGCACGAATCTGACTGAGAATTAGACCTCGCTTCCACCAATACAGGTATAAACAGATACCCATATCGTAAGACACCTTGAAAGCTGTTAGAGCCCCTTGAGAAAGTACGTGGAAATATTATCACGTACTTTGTTCAATCAATATTTGATTTAATGACTTTGAAGTGAGTCTGCCGAACTTTCTTAACTCCTTTAGGGTTCCCAGTGTACTGAACAATGTCGCTGAAACGACAACTCTGTCGAACAGAATGAGGAATACATTAGTGACTGTTTGCACTAGAAAACAGATAAATAGAAACATTGAAACGTAGCAAGATAGATATAACTTCTGATAATCAATTATGTCAGTCAACATCTCTAGGAAAATGAACATGGATGACTTACAATCTGATCTTGCGTAAGTCCGACTAAGAGGGCAAGCAATAGACGAGGGTTGAAAGAAAATATGAAGTTGTTTGGGAGGTGTTACAAATAAGACATGTAGTCGAAATTCAGGGACATGCCAAATGGGACCCGATGCTGAAAATCATGAAAATAACAAGCAGTAAAATGAGTAATTGATGTTTAGACATGGCGTATGTCCTCGCCAATAAAATTTCTGGTTCGAGTCGTAAATTGTTCAACCATTAACTACTGTAACAATGTCATCACCTTGGATTCCTACAACAGTTACAGAATTAATAACGTCCGAAAAAAGAACCCAGCCATTACATGACCTATTTGATGTCAGATGGTGTAGCAGGCGCATGAATGTGTTACTAGATACGATTAGGGCTGTGAGTTCTGAAAAATGCAAGGCTAGGACAATAATTTCTCACCTGCATAGTTGGATAATTTATAAAGGGAATTATAAAGCCGAAAAACGGTGAATAACGAGCGAACAGGTAGAAAAGTTTTCCCAATCTGCGTTTTGTGTTCAAGATGTGTTTGATTTCAAATTGAAGAGTCAAGAAAGTGTCATACGTGAGAAGTGCTAATTAAATCTGTGAGACGAGAAGAAAGTTCATAATTACTTCTGGGCTCACTCAGTCCCGCAACTTCGGTATATTGGCTGAGCAACCTGTCTGAACCATAAACGTCGTGACGGACAAACACCAGGTCTGGCTACGCACATATCTGATGTCGCTTGGACAAACGCTTGGGAGAACATCCGGATATCGAGTGTTGACAACAAATGGGTAGTGTAAATGACAGATTGAAATCGATATCCACAGAACGTGAAAGCTGTATAGAGGGTTAGATATCTGGCTGCGTTTAACAAAAACGACGTAGATATCTCTGGCGCTGCACCCAATCATGACACGGCAAATGAGTTCGATTGCATTCAGTTGATGTGATTGCTGGTAATTCAAATACTTGGCCCCTGAAAGCAATAAGGATCGCTGATGTCCTTCCTGAGGACATTGTTGGATCATGATGACAAAGTTGTGCAGCGAGCGCAGCGCTTCAGGACGGTTACAGACATAACCGTATTCCTAAGCAAAATGATCTGTCAGAAGGTTCTTTCTGACGCGTGCAGAACCGGTAATTCATTTTCATTACAGCAGTATATAATGATAGATACTTACAACGAAACATTGTCCCAATATCAGACGGAGATGTGAGTACATATATTCTTTCTCAAAGACAATGTTCTCTAACAAAATACCTAGGTAGTATTTTCTAGGTACTTCATATAACAATATCAGAGTCACAATATCAAAGTGAGATTAATTTCTACATTAATCATCACTTAATAGACATTCCCCCAGGCACCTTATATCTTGGTCAAATCATCAACGCAAGTTATGTCCAAACAGAATGGCTACAATATGAGTGCATGTCCTCAATATTTTGTTCGCCTGCATGCATGGATGCACATTCTGTAACCATTATTTGAAATCCAATTAAAATGAATAAAATATCACGAGAAGTCCTGTGGTCGCTGGTCATAGTGACACATTAATTCACGAAGGCATCAATGTTGGAAATAAACGCGCGAAAGTTGCTATATTGCAAGCCGCGCAATTTGTCTACATCATCTAACTACCTCCGGCGTTTAACTGATCTCAGACTTAACACCTGAGCGAAATATTTCAACAATCAAGCCAGATGTTTCAGATGTGTTCTGATGTTCAATTGCCGGCCAGTTCATGACAGATCCTGAAGGAAACGCGTGGACACATTGTCGGAGATCATCGAAATATACTTTATGCAATGGACCGCCTCGAGAGGAGGCCAGCTTAGCACTCAAATTATCTACTCCTGAGGAACACTAATGGCGAAACATGCCCTACAATCGTCCATACCATCCGCCCCTTAGAGTTTTGTGATTTCGCGCTAACACTCTCAACAAAGATCCGTGAATCACATCAATGCTAGGCGCGTCGTGATCGGGCCGGTCGATTGGACGCCGAACCAGCTGTTGAGAACAAGAGGATCATATTATATAATTATGTTACATAATATGATGCTGGACGCGTCGTCGGTGACTTGCGTGTGACGGATCGGGATCGGTAACGAGGGAATGTGTAGGGTCTATCAAATCGTGGGTCACAGGTAGGACCACCACCTCAAACATATTGTCCCACGTTCCTATTGGCTGGCACACACCTCTGGAACCGGGAGGATACCTTGGAATGCTGTTTGTTGGCACCCATACCTTTACACTCTGGTTTCTTCATGCACCACCCTTTCTCTCTCCTCTCCCTTACTTCTTACTACATCCCCAAAATGGTCCTGCAACCCGCTGGACCATAACTAAGCCCACAAGGCCTGCAGAGACCCAGTGGGCAGCAATGTAGAGCCACCACACCCACACTCCTTGACCCAGGAAACCCCATTGCAATCTTGGCTCCCTGAGGTATAACTGATGCTAACAAAACTCATGTCTCTTCCTTAGTGAATGCCCTCAAAATCTTTGGGGGCTTCAGGAATGGGAACACATACAACATAAGTAGGGGTGGTGCAGCCTAGCTAACCACTATTGCTAGATTACTGTGGGAAGCCTCCCAAGTCTATGGTGACCACCACACTGTATCAAACACTGACTTCAAATCAGCCATAAATGATATCAAACAAGCCATTGCTGCACAACTGACCTACAGTATGTCAAGTATACGTACTGAGATTCCAGTAATTCAGCAGTGCCAACTGAGCAGTCAGACCACATCCACATACAAGTGCCCACCCCACCTGAAAATCACTTGGTATGCCGGTTTCAGCTTGGCACATACACCATTGACATTCCTTGTCTGTTATGGCCCATGCTACCAATAAACCCATATTAATCCCCACAACCACCCGCACCGTTTCCAGGACCTTTCCAACCACTCAAAAGCCTGAATAACTGCTTTCCAAATTCCATTGTATCAACCCAAGGTTCCCCATTCCCAAACCTCCAAAGATTCCAAAGCCAAGGTTCCGCTCCTTTGATAAATGACATGCAGAATCATTGCATACCTCACTCCCTTGTTCTTTCATTCTGTATTGCCCCTTGTACTCTCTTCCCCCCTTATCTTTACTTGTCAAAAGTTAGTACAAAGACTAGATACATGTATATAAGACACAAGTCAACTGGACTATTCGTCAGTACAAATATTGACTTCATTCTGCATTGTAGTTTCTAATTCAGTTCTGGTAAACTTTCTGACTTTCTGAAATTAGGGACAGACAATCGAGGAGGGCACAACACCTAAGTTGAAGTCAAGTCCCTGTAACTTTGAACCACTTGAACAACCTAATACCATAAATAGTCCTAGACCCCCCGGCACTTTCCGTCTCCCTGCCCCTTTCCGATTCCAACCATGAACCCACGACCTTTAAGTCCCTCTATCTCCAGAGTACAAACCCCCCTTGGAAACCATTCAGAACCTCTGGAAACCCTTCCGGAAGCCTCTAGCTAAGCACTGACACGTGGATTTAACATTGTCCCTATCCCTCATCTACTCTATGCCATTCACCATCCATTAATCCTACCACACCTACTCCTTATTCCTCTATCTGCCTCACCTCAGGACATCCTGTCCTTGTTTTATCCTTGGCTACAACCCTATTGTTTTATAGTCAGGCACTCCCTATTGTCCTATCTGGCCACATTTCTATTATTCAAGATTTCCATTGTCCCATCCTCGTTTACATTCCTTCATTCTAATTTTACTCATTGTGGACAATATCCCCACATGCACTGCATACCTTATTGTTCCACATTCCTTATTCCACATGTTGCTTCTTAACCTATATAAGTAGGACATGCATGTACATACTTCCTCATTCTGGGTAGGGACTAGGCTTAGGCCCCTTGTCTCCTCTTGCCTCTTTAAAGTCCTCTACTAGGGCCGGCACTCTTGGCACTCCCCGAGTACCTCCTCTGTCCCAAATTGGTGGCATGCATGGCAAGTGGGGAGCAATGCATGAGTACATTAATGCCAAAGCCACTACTTCCAGCCTGCAGGACTTGGCCAGTACCTGCCCGCACCTTTGGCATTACCAAAGCTTGACACAGTAACACAGTGCCCCACCCCCTTTCCTATGCTGTAAAACCACTGTGCTTCTTTTTGCATGGAGTTTCTACATTGTTGATGACGAGAAGAGATGGGAATGCAGTCATGTATTAATAAGAGATCCCATATCATACTTTGGTAGCCCCAATATCTTTATGATCAGAGTAAGATCAAATTGTATCAAATTCCACTTACTTGGAGTTCATAGGTCACACAGTGGTGTCATTGGGTGAGACCAGCATGGGGGTTCGGGAGTCCTGGAAGGTTGAGGAGATTCGGACAGGAGTGAGAGTACAGGGGAGGGAGTGTTTTTAATTAGCAATAGGAGATGCATATCATCCCTCATATTAACACTATGACAAAATCTCTTGGAAAAATCAAGCAATTACTGATTGAAGATTGTCTATTATCAAATCAAGTAAAATCCAGTTGATAATAAATTCCTCCTGAATGCAATTTTTCTCCTTCCCTTATATGGTGTAGCTTAAATGTTGCTTATATACAGTAGATTCTTTGTACACTACCCTGTATCACTGGAATGAGAATAGACCCTGGAACATCAATTTGTATCAAGGAGGTATCCTGTACAAAGGAAGTCTACTACACTGTACCTGATCACATTATAATAATCAATCAAAGTACCATATCTTAAACCATCAAAATGAAAAAGTTAAAGTCAATGTTAGAATCAGTGGCCATCCCGGAACAATGAGTGTAATGCTCGCATACACTCACACCCCACGAGATTGATCTGGTCGGTCTCAGACCCTGTGATTTCTTGTTCCTAACCGCATTTGAGCAGCCCCGGAGTCCGAGTCGCATTCAAGCTTGGGCCGAGTCGCATTCGCGTTGTTCCTAGTCGCGCTCCCTGGGAGCTTATATTTTCCCACCATGACTAGGTACCATACCCATGCATCTGGTAAGGACGGGAGGCTCAGCTGAGGGCTCGACTGTGAGCGACTTGGCGGAGTCATGCAATGCGGTTAAAAGAGCTAAAGCTCTGAAGATTCACACAAGAAGAGTCACGTTCGGATTTAAGGGCGGTAAGGAAAAGGGGTTAGCGAGTCAGGCATTTATTCTTGTCCTAGAAACAGTGTGGGTGTCTCGCACACTGGGACCACATTGGGACGACCCTGAGCTCAACTAGGGCACTCCCGCGGCTTTAGAAAGAGACATTTACCCAAGAGTCTTACAAACAAGCACAACATGAACTTACAGTCATTCTATTGTCAGAAAATGATGACCGACCTTGTTTCCGTAGGTACCGACAGATTTGCGTTCAAGATGGCAATAATTTCAAATCCCTCACAAAGCAGAGATCACGTAATCTCAATCGACAGAAAGTCACGTGATGCAACTCATATATCCAGAAGCGAACAACGCAGCTGCAAAATTCGTGCCATCCAATCTCAATTACACACATATAAGAAAGCACTACAGGCAGAATGTACACAAAATTCACAAAAAAATAAAAATAAAAATAAAAACTGCCACAAAGCGGGAGTCAAAGCGGGAGTCAAATCGAGAGGGGAACGCAGATGAAAATGAAGAATAAAGCAGCAGTAATAACAGAACAAAAACTTAGAACAGAACACAAACTCAGAAACAAAAAGAGACAAAGAGGAAAAAGCTGCGATCCACAAGGAAAATATCCCAACAGTTGCAGGGATATGAATATTGATTTCCACAACACTGATGGTGATGATCATCCTTTGTGTCGGATGATCCGCGTCGTGTCGAGTATACATTGATGCAAGCATCATCTTCCGTTGGTTTGAAAGATGCAGACAGGCGCGGTATTCGTGGACAGAGGTAGCACAGGGAGCCGGTGCAGGTGCAGGGATATACGAAGGAGGAGAGGGCTAGATGAGGCATGAGACGAGACTGGGTTGTCGCTGGCACACATTATGTTTCCGTATCGATCAACCTCCTACCCTCCTCAGCGTCCAATCTTCGGTCCTTCATCATGTGTCTCTTTGCAAACTGCCCTCCAGCCCTCTATAGCCAAGCGGATATCCCATCTCCCGGATCATCGCCCTGCCCAGGATGCAAACCCAAGCTACACCTTCGCCTCCATGCGTGTTCAGTGCTCCAGGCCATACCAGTTGTCCTTCGCCTGGTCCGGGTGTCGAGTCCCCTCCAATTCCTACTCCTGGGACCCCATAGGGCCGCGTACACTCGTCTTGTTCAAAGTCCACTTGCACTTCTTCGTCCACCCGCAGCTGACCGGCCTGAACGCGCGCCGCGGTGCGTGGGAAGCACCTGGCCAAGACAGGGAGGTTGAGATACAGCGATGCGGCTGCCATAGCACGCCCTGAGCGCTTGCTACAGTTCTGGGCAGCTTGCAGACTATCATACAGGTCTTTCGGTATGGCCACGGTAGGTTCAAGTTCCGGGTGGGGATGCGGGGGTGCGGGAATATCAGGGGTGGAATGCAAGGACGTCGTGGTTGGACGGGGGGGATTGGTTGCGGTGGGGATCGGCCTGGGAGTTGGCCCGGCGGGTGGTGAGTCGTTAGGAATGGATTTTTGGCAGGAACCGCCGAGAGATGTTGCTGGGGAAATGGAAGCGGTAGGATCCGCAGGATACCGTGGTTTTACCATCTTGTCGACCTCCACCAATCGTTTGGCATTTCCGTTGTTCAGAAATGCGGCCTTCCGCGCGTAAATGTAGGCCTCGACCATTCGACTATGAGACAAATATCAGCATCGCTAGTGATTGAGTATACGGAAGAACGAACATGATTCCAATGAACGCTTGTTGCCCCTCGCCGCGCGTATGGGAGCACTCCCATCGGCTCCTGACCCAATTCAAAAACTGGTCGATAGTGTCCCACAGCGCGTGATGACATTTATTCTCAACCATGTCCTTTGACCACATGGCGTAGGTGAAATTGAAGAGGGCATCAACTGCCTCGAACCGAGAAAATAAATGTGCGTGCACGGCATAGGGCGACCCTGGGAGGGGGTACGGATGCTGTTTCCTCTGCAATTGCGCGTCCAGAGGAAAGCAAGCTGCATGGTTTCTGAGCTCAGCCGAATGCTTGAGCGACTTTCCATGCATCGAATAGCGTTCGTGGAAGTGTGTGAAATCGGCGGCGCTGGGCTTGCCTCTGCAGTGAGAGAACGAGGTGGGCTCCGGTCCGCCAAGGGTGGGTGCAGTCGCCGCCGCCGCGGTGGCGGTGGCGGTGGCGGTAGGGGCGGCGGGAACAGTGGTGGGGATGGCAAGGAGTGGAATCGGCTCATCTTGTTTGCGAGGTGTTGGTGATGGCGGGTGCTGATGGACGTCGGCGTGTTGAACAGACGTGCGTGGCCTCTTGACCAAATCCATCGGGGAGTGAGCTTCTGGTGGAAGCTTACGCTTTGTGGTGCCTGTGGAAGACGCGACTGGGGAAGCGCTACGTGAGGCAGGGGGCGTTGGGGGAAGGGTAGGAGGTAAAAGAGGTGCAGCGACAGCAGAGTTGAGAATCTAAGGAAATGGTGAGAATGATGCAGAGCAACAGAGTGGCACGAATGGTCAGTGATACCTGCAGATGCTGCTCTAACTGAGCTCTAGAGAAGCTGCGAGGAGGGAGAAATGAGAAAAAGAGATTACAACGAGGTGGAGGGACCCGACGAAGAGGACTTACCGTCGACGGGGACGAGTGGAGGAGCGGAAAGAGGCAGTCATTGTCTTGCAGATGGTGGTAGAAGACAAGGAGTAGGGTACCGGTTAGTTAAATGATTATGTCATCGGCCTGATGGGCAAATAAGTACAATAAGGGACGTTGTAAAGGCAGGTCGTCACCGAAAGGCTGTCACCGTAGATAACTAGTGCCAGCGCACTCGAATCACACTGCTTATAATAATTATAT
>QLPG01012186.1:0-11171 GCA_003314385.1 Gomphus sp. MG54 | reverse complement strand
GTCTCGGAATAAGGAGGGGTGGTTGTGGGGGTTGTTGGGGGGTATGGGCTATAACAGGCCCTCATTATGGTGGCAAATAACTTGACCAGCCCTAGAAGATCAGCCCCCTGCACCACCAAGGTTGGGTTCCAGATACCTTCGATGGATCCGATTCAAGGAAACTACAAGCCTTCCTAGTACAGGTAGCCTGAACTTCCATGATCACCCTGACCCTTTTGATTCTGATAGTGCCAAGGTAACCTATATACTGTCGTTCCTGACTGGTACTGCCCTGGACTGGTTTGAACCAGCCCTCTCTGTCCCCAATGAGCCAGACTGGCTCTATGACTATGATGAGTTCATCAGTGAACTCAACACCAACTTTGGCCCCCATGACCTGGAAGGAGAGGCCAAAGTAGACCTTAAGAACCTTTACATGCATGATAACTAGCACATCACGAAATACATAGTCAAATTCAATTGACTAGCCACCTGCGTCCACTGGGGCAATGCCACACTCTGTCGCCAGTTCTACAATGGACTCCCTGGCAGGATCAAGGATGAGATATCCAGTGTAGGAAAACCCCACTCCCTGTTCTAACTCTGCCTCCTGTCCCAATCCATTGATGCCTGCTACTGGGAGCGACGATTGGAAATCACCAGAGAGTCCCTCTCTATCTGGAACTTCGACCACCCCTATGACAGAGGGAGGACCCCCATGAACACATACTTGGCCCCTAATATGGGCAATAAGACAGCCAATCTAGGCCAACCTGCAACCTCATCCAGTGGCAGCAGGACTACCATGGACCTATCATCCAAGCTCAGTAAAGACAGAAAACTTACACTGCAAGAATAGCAATACCACCTTGAACAAAACCTCTGCCTCTCCTGTGACAGATCAGGCCACACAGCCAAGGAATGCCCAAGATCCACCACTACAGTCATGAAGGGGTGCATAGCCTCCATGATAGAGGAAATTGAAGAAGAGTCCAAAGCTTTGGACACTTTGAAAACCAAGGAATAAGAAGCAAGGCCTCTGACTCTGGCACCAGTTATTCACATTAAACACCAACAGTGCCCATGCAGTAAAACAAACAACGTGTCCAACCTTTCAGGAATTTTGAACACCCATGACCAATTGTCAAAGAATTTTGACCCATTTCCTCAGAAACAACTCTGACCCTCTAAAAATCTGTCAGATTCTAGTTGCCAGGACACCATATGCTCACCTGCTACAATCCGTCAATCGACAGGGCATTGAGTACTACTTGTTTAGATTTTCATCCCAACTGATTCTTGGTACCATCGAGCCCACAGTTTCACTCAGTGCTCAATCCGACCCTCCAAAAACTCTGCTCAGGAAGAACCCTGACCATTACAGAACCCATACCATCCCTTAGACAAAACAGTACCATGTGTAGATTCCCTCTTAGACTAGAACCATTGATAACATGTTAATACATACTGAACCATTGACACAGTTCAAAACCAAGACTTGAAATTGCAGGACATCCTCTGAATCCCAATGACACCGCTGCCATCTAAGCAATGATCCGGGGACCAGCCACCATGGCCACCATGACTACCATGACCACTATGACCACTACAACCACCATGACCACCATGACCACCATGACCACCATGACCACCATGATCACCACAACCATCATGACCACCATGATTACCATGACCACCATGACCACACCGACTACCACAACCACTACCACAAAAACCAGTTAGACAATGGGACATCTACCCTAGAGAAGGGGAAAATAACTGGAAGCTAACCCACATCTAAGAATCTCCACCTGACCCCCAAACTTCTGACATGAAACACTGTCAATTCCGAAACAAGTATGAACAAATACTATCAGTCGTCACCATAAAACAAGGAATGCTCCAGATCAAGATCAGAAGGATCTTGCTGACAGAACAAATCCACACCCTTTCCATTTCCTCCACCACTCAACTCCAGGACTGGGTCTACCACTTCAGGAATTTGCCCCACCATAGGTGTCGCACCTCCCAAATCCCCACTTCAGTGGACCATCCTGCCATAGGAATTGCACTCCCCGCACCACATACTGGATCCAGCAACCCAATAGACTGCCCCACCTTGGGAGTTGTATCTCCCATACCACATGCCGGATCTGCCCCCCAGAAGACCTCTCCCTCTTAGAAGCTACCTTCCCCATACTACACACCAGATTCAACTGACCCCCCACCACCTGACAACTCCAGATAAGACTGCCCCATTGCCACACCCTTGTTGGATGCTCCCAACTATCCATCTTGATGGTGTTCCGCATCTTGGAAGCATCCGACAACCTTTTCACGTCAATGCCAAGAGCGAGGAGACAAGCATCCAACCCGAGGATACTATCCCTAATCTCCCCCAGGACACCTGCAACTGCTACACCCCCAACCTTTGGGAGGGATGGGACCACCACTTTGACCTTAAAGAGGACACTTTGAGAGCCTCTCTTTCCTCCTGCCTCTTCTTTCTCGAAGTCGATCCCTTAACAACTAGTACCCCATTGACCTTGCACCTCACCCTGCTACTCTGACAGGGAATACAAGTCTTACCCATCGTGATCCACTCACAGTGCTTCCCCCACTTAAGACAGTGGTCGCAGGGTTCTGACCTTATAAATGAAGAAGTCTCTGGGATGGCAACCTGATACAAGTCAGGACATTGTCAAATCAGCGCCCGGTGACTGGACTCAAAGGGCTGAAGACCCACCTCCTTCTAGATCGCCCATACATCCTGGGCCACCTGATTTTCATAGGACCTTTGCGCCCCTAAAATCCAGGCATTCTTCTCACGATGGTCCTGACACATCCTCTCCACATCCCTCACAGTGGTACTTGCCCCACCCACAGGCACAAAAGGGACATCCTCCCCACCTCCTGGACTTCCCCCAGTAGGCAATGGGATAGACTCTGATTCCAAGGGGATACCACAATTTGAGAATTTGTCAGACTTGTTAGTCTCCTTTTGGAAGACATCCCTGTCCTTGGACCCTGGCATAGCAGCAAAACCCCCCCAAAATGGCACGTCTTCTGGGTCCTCAACCTTCTGACCAGCCAGGAGAGCAAGCTCCAGAGCCTGAGTATCCCGCTCCATGGCTCGACCCTCCTCCTCCTTCCTCCTTTGTTCTGCCTCCCCCTTCTTCTCCAACCTCTGGACTTCAGCTTTCCAATCCTTCCCAACCTTCTGGGTGGCCTCCAGTTTCCTCACCCCTTCCACCTCTAATAAATGAAGCCTCTCTGCATAATTGGCCTTGAAAGCATGCACCCGCTCCAAGACTTCTGCCTCAATATCCTGCTCCAGTTCAGACATGGATAAGGGCAAGATGTCAGGAGTCGGATACTGACGGACTTCGGTACTGCTGAGGGGTGTTGTCGAAAGGTTGGGCAGACTATGGCCAAGTCCTGCAGGCCAAGAGTAGTGGCGTTGGCTTCAACGTACTCGTGCATTGCGCCCTACTTGCCGTGCGTGCCACTGTATTTGCAACAGACAGATACTCAGGGGGATGCTGAAGAGGCCGGCCTGAGTCAAGGACTTAACAGAAGAGAAGAAGGTAGAAAGGCCTAAGCCTAGTCGATACCCAGAATGAGGAAGTATGTACATCCATGTCCTACTTATATAGGTTAAGAAGCAACATGTGGAATAAGGAATGTGGGACAACAAGGTATGCAGAGCATGTGGCCATTGTCCACAACGAACAAAATTAGAATAAGGAATGCAAAACGGGGACAGAACAATAGAATACAGAACAATAGGGTTGTGACTCAAGATGGGACAATAGGGAGTGGCCGAGTATAAAACAATGGGGTTTCGTCCAAGGATAATACAAGGACATGAAGTCCCGAGGTGAAACGGACCAAGGAGTGTGGATGGCAAATGTGCCGAGCCAGGACCGGCGCACCAAGTGTTATGCAGGCAACGTGGGTACTTGGTCGTGGATATAGGATGACTGCTCAGTCGGCACTGCCGGCAGATGGGTCTCGGTACGTGGACTTGACACAAGAAAGGAATCCATAAGGAGGAGAAAGACCCCTTTTTATATACAGCAGATGGGTGCTTGGAAAAAATACCCATTATGTTCCAATACACCTAAAAATACTCCCACGTCTTTCTCCACTCAATTCACTACAAGAATAAGCTTAGGACCTCGAGGGCTCAGTCCTAGTGGGGGGATACTGTTATGGCCCATGCCTCTAATAAACCCACATTAATCCCCACAACCACCTGCACTGTTTCTGGGACCTTTCCAACTGATAAAGCCTGAAACAATTGTGTTCTATGAATCCATTGTATCAACCCAAAGTTCCGCAATCCCAAACCTCTGAGATTCTGAGACCTAGGTTCTGCTCTTTTGATAAACGACACACAGGATCATCGCATACCTCACTCCCTTGTTCTTCATTCTCTATTAGCCCCTTGTACTCTTTCCTCCCCTTGTCTTTACTCAGCAAAAGTTAGTACAAGGATTAGTTACATGTATATAAGACACCAGTCAACTGGACTATTCATCAGTATGAATATCAACTTAATTCTGTGTCATAGTTTCCGATTCAGTCCCAGTAAACTTTTCAACTTTCTGAAATTAGGGACAGATGATTGAGGAGGGTGCAATATATAAGTTGAAGCCAAGTCCCTGCAACCTTGAACAACTCGAATGACTAGTTGAATGACCTAATACCACGAACAGTCCTAAGCCCCCGGCACTTCCCATCTTTCTCCCTTTTCCATTTCCATCTGTGAACCCATGACCCTGAGCCCCTCCACCTCCGGAGTATGAACCCCCTCTCAGAAACCACTTGGAACCTCCAGAAACCCTTCCAGAAGTATCTAGCTAAGCATCTGACACGCAGATTTAACAGGCATGAGGATGGCCTCACATTCTTTCAAGACCACATTGGGGATGCCATCCTCTCCTGGGGCCTTGAAGGGGCTGGCTTGTTGATATAGCAGGTGACTTGATGTGGCATAGGTGCAGAGAATTTGAGAGGCAGAGGGTAGGGGTCAGAGTCTTTGGGTAGATTGGAGAGGTTGTGCAGGCAGGGTAGAAAGAACAGGTCTGTGAATGAGGCTGCCTTGTTGGCATCCATATGTATTTCTGAAACAATTTGACCGTTGGCCCCCTTCTTTAAGAGGGAGGGAATGCATGCATGGGACCTTTTGGAAAGAGGGCTTTTCATATATTTGCCAGCCACCCAAACATCTTTCTCTTTAGCCTCTTTTATCCAGCCCTTCCAGTGATCTGCTTTGGCCTTGCAGAGGGCTGAGATGTATGTGTTCCTGGCATGGTTTGAGGCATGTTTGCTATCCTCCCAACTAGCTGTAAATCTGGTGCAAAATTCATCTCTGCTCTTGCATGCATAGTCATGATGGAGCTGAGTGAGGTTTGGATTCCACCAATACTTGGAGTAGGGGGTAGACAATGACATGGGGATAGACCCTTTGATGGTGTCTTGAATTGCAGTTGTGAGCCGGTCTACGAAGCTGTCAATTTTGGGGGGGGGGGTAGAGGAGGGTGGGACACTGGGGAGACCAGACTTAGTTAGGTTCTCAGAGAGCATCTGTCAGAATTTGACCCAGTCTGCCTTCCTGAAGTTATGCCCTAGGGTGATCTGTCATTTGTTGAGCTCTAGATCTATCCAAATGTGAATGGGTAGATGGTCTGCAGATGGGAGGTGGTTGTCAGGGGAGGTGTCGCAGGACAGAACTCGGTAGGTCAGGTCAGAGTTGCAGAAGAAGAGGTTGATGAGATTATGAGCAAATATGCAGTAGGATTGAAGATTTATTAGGCAGTCTAAATATTTTATCTCCTCAGTGTAGTCAACCACACTGTTGTATATTCGGAAAATATACCTAAATATTTTATCTTACAATGAAAATAAAGAAAATTAGTCGGGAGCCTCTGTATATTATACTATACAACTCACCTCCTCAGTGTAGTCAACCACTGAGGAGGGAGGCATGCGCGGGTTGTGTTTCACCCGCAAATACCTTGCAACTGGCCCTTGACCCTATTGAAGGTTTGAGCCAGGTTGCTGGTCCCCATCCAGAGAGCCGGCCACGCGCGTCGTGCGTGGGCAGGTGCCTGTAAGTATCGTACAGATAGTAATATGATAGCTTCCTCAATTTTGAGGATAAAAATATAGAAAAATGTTCGAAAAATATAGAATCGAAAAGCACACAAGATGGTATCGAAATCGATAAAAAATCAAATATATTGAGTTTGACCTCTCAGGGGTGAGATACATTTATGCACCCTACAGAGGTCGAGGGTGGTCCATGTTCAATGGGAGTCAGATTGAAACATGGGGGTGCCGGCAGGAAGCTGGAGTTCCATGTGATGCTGAGTAAGCAGCTGCATGAGGAGGTCAGTGTCGCTGTGTCTGCACCACCGAGCTTGATTTGGGCCTGACCATAATGGGTTATGCTTGTGGAAGTCCCCAGCCCAGATGGTGGAGGAGTCATGTCTGGTAGGGTTTGCAGAGTACCAGGATTGTAGGTGTAGGAGGGCCATGTCTGTGTCAGGGGTGGAAGTCACTGAGTCACCCTTATAGTCACTAAGGATAAAGAAAAAGTAATATTCCCATGGCTGGTGCTTTCATGACTGGTCAGGTCACAAAATATTAATATTATGTAAGCCATTCTTCTGGGCTGACCTTGTATGTAATAGTCATTATCTAAGCCCAGAAATTTGTTGTACATTATGGACTTGAGACCTTGAACCAATGTTAAAGCCATGTCAGGCGCTTGTAAGGGCAACCTAAGCAGGTGTTCTACCCTCAGGAGGTGCACTGGCAAAGGGGGATCCAAAGCTTTAGTATAGTACCTAATACATAGTTACTAGCCTACCTGGTGAAGGGGGATCCAAAGAGAAAACTCTAGGGAACCCTTTGCCTAGCTACTGTATATAAGCACCATTGGTATGGCACTCCATACCATACTAGGCATTATCCTCCATACCGACCAGGAAGTTCCACCAGGGTCTCGACATCAGGAGTAAGCAATAAAAGGAAAGCTGACAGCTGAGGTTGGTGCTTCTGAAGGGTAGCCACTAATGGTGGTGATTGCTGGGTGCGTAACCTGTTTGGCACTGCCATGAGTCGATCTGGGTCTCTATCGGCGGGCATAAAGTGCGGGTGGGGCGGTGTCGGTCAGAAATTATGATTGGGGGTTCCCCTAATATCACCCCCCCTCTAGAATGCAGTGTCCCTGATGCATTGATCCCTATGGGCAGGACTGGTGTGTGAGATCTGAAGGTGGATGAATCCAAGGTGCAGATTCAGTGTGGGGCACCCAGGTGTAGATGGTAGAAGTCGGCAACAAGGTTGGGGGCCTGGACAGCATTTTCATTCTCCAAAGAATTCTCTTCATTTCATAGCCATAACCCTTCCATTTGATGAGTAATTGCAGCCAGTTTGCCCTCATCTGACTGTCGAGTACTTGTTGACCTCAAAGTGCTCCTCTTTATTGATGAGGATCAGCTGTGGTAGGAGGGGCTGTTGCCTACCCAGGATGGGATCTGCCAGAGCCAGGGTGAGCTTGATGACCGGGAAGACCGGGTGAAGATGGCTCAAGGCTCTTGGGAGTCGAAGTTGGTATGCATGAGACCCTACTTGTTCCTCGACAAGGTAGGGACCGAGTCACCTGTGTGCTAACTTCTTGGATGGCCGATTGGTACAAATATTGCTAGTGTCAAGGTATACTTTGTCACCTGGTGTTATGGTTCGGTATTGCCGATGATGGGGGCAAGAGGTGGTCAAGTCCTGTAGACCATTCGGGGTGGCTAGGCTTCAATGTGCTTGTGTGTCACACCCTGCTGTT
This sequence comes from Gomphus sp. MG54, assembly GCA_003314385.1. Lineage (NCBI taxonomy): Eukaryota > Fungi > Basidiomycota > Agaricomycetes > Gomphales > Gomphaceae > Gomphus > Gomphus sp. MG54. The sequence continues at coordinate 3,340 of QLPG01012186.1, read as the reverse complement.
CCATGCCTGCCACTGATTTAGGACGGAAGAATGATGCAGGAGAGTGCCAAGGATGTTGGCCTGAGTAAAGGACTTTGGTAGAGGAGAGATGGACAAAGAGGTGTGAACCAAGTTGATATTCAGAGTGAAGAATTATCTACATACATCCGCTACTTATATAGGTTAAGAACAATAAGGTATGAAGGGTCATGTGGTGGTATTGTCCACAGTAGTCAAGAATAGAATAAGGAATGTAAGCAAGAATAAAATGATGAAAGATGACTAAGAATAAGATAATTGGAGAGTGGATGAGAATAGAACAATGAAAGAATGGCCGAAGATAAAACAATAGGCCATGACCGAATAATTAAAGGAATAATAGGTGTTTCCAAGGGAGATAGGTGAGGGAAGGGTTAGGAAATGATAGATCAGAAGGGGATAGAGGGGATGGGATAAGAGGGGTGGTCCAGGTAGTATACCGGATGTGCTGAACTGAGACCATGTGATGGTGAGGAGTGATGTGTGTGAGGGTTGGTTGGTTGGTATTGCCATGTAAATCGAGACTCGGTATTGTGGACTTGACAGTATCCCCCCTCTAGTGGCTGAACCCATGAAGCCAATGGGCAGAGTCTTAAAATAGAGTTCCTGGTGCCAGTGTGACATCACAGATTTGTTTGGGGAAGTTCCCAGGCTCTTCATCAAACACCATATCCACACTCCCATCAAACGATCCACAAATTGAAAAAATGGGCACCATAACTGATGATGAGAAAGAGCAACTCAAGCGAAATCGGCTTGAATGACAACGTCAATGTGAGCAAACAGCTGAGCGGGCAGCTAGGGAGGCTGTAGAGGCCCAAAGGAAGGCAGATGAGGAAGCTGCTGAAAAGGTGAAAATGGAGGTGGAGAAAGTGAACGAGGTTGCTGAAGATGTGTTAAATATGGCAGCCAAAGTCACGGAAATCTCCCATCTGGCCTGGGAAGCTACTGTGGCAGCCCAGGAGAGACATGCTTTTTGGACCCAGCAGGCAGGAACTCAGGCTCCTGAAAAGAAGAATGATGAGGGGGTCACCCAGGGTATGGAGGGGCAAAGCAAGATACTTGAAAACAGGAGTGTCAAGGCTGCCGGGGATACTGAAGATCCAGGAGTGCCAAAGAGAATGACATGTAAGAGGGGTATGGATGCAGAAGCAGGGTTGAGTAGGGGAGGTAGGCCTAGAGGGGCCAAGGTGTGAGAAGGGCCTTTTTATTTGATTTATTTATTTATTTATTTCTTAGCCCATAGGGAAGCCGACCTGGGAGTGGTCACCCTCCCTTTGTCCTCCTTGCGATCATTGCAAGGAGCGTGGAGAAGTTTGCTCAGTGAGGAACATAGGGGCGGCTTGCGGGTGCTGCAATGTGCATCAAGTCAAATGCAGCCTGGTGGCACCTCAGCAGCGTAAGGTGAGGAGTTGGGAAGAGGTGGAGTTGGAGAGTGAAAGTGAGGAGGAGAAGAGTGAGTGGGAGGAAATGGAGATGGAACAACAGCCGATGAAGAGGCCATGGAGGGCCATTACAATGTGGCCAAGCAGGCGGCCAGTAGCCATTCAGCCGAGTGGATGGAAGATGATGGTGGAAGTACCAACAGCCAAAGGATTGGGATCCCGACGGGTTGCCGAGATCTGAGAAGACCTGCTCCAAGAGTCGGCAAGGACAAATCAGTTGCTCCTTCACTTGGTGGATGGGGTCCGCTTTTTGGGTTGCTCCATGGTGTAGTGGAATGAGGACTGGTGCAGGAATTCAGGAGTACTGGTCACTGTGGGAGTTCCAGAAGAGTTAGCCAGGAATGAGAGTTCAATGGAGGATCAGTTGAAAGATAATAAGGGTGAGGAAGATAAAGAAAGGGATGAAGAGGTAGTAGTAGATGAAACTTTAAAAGATGACTAGAAATATAAAGTTTTTTATTTATTTATTTTTGGACTGAAGGGGTAAGGCATGTGAGGAGAAAGGAACAAGTAAACATGCTGATTATGATAAATCAAAGGAACGAGAGGTTAATGGTGGATTGGGAGGGGTGTATTCAGGGGTGGGTATGATAGTAAGGTGTTAAGTCCATGTACCGAGACCCATCCGCTGGCAGTGCCGACCAAGCAATCATCCTATATCCATGACCAAGTGCCCACGTTGCCTGCATAACACTTGGTGCGCCGGTCCTGGCTCGGCACATTTGCCATCCGCACTCCTCGGTTTGTTTCACCTCGGGACTCCCCATCCTTGTATTATCCTCAGACGCGACCCCATTGTTTTATATCCAGCCACTCCTTATTGTCCCATTTCGAGTCACGATCCTATTATATTGTCCTTCATTGTTTTATCTCCGCTTTGCATTCCTTGTTCTAATTTTGTTCGTTGTGGACAACAACCACATGCTCTGCATACCTTGTTGTCCCATATTCCTTATTCCACATGTCACTTCTTAACCTATATAAGTAGGACATGGATGTACATACTTCCTCATTCTGGGTATTGACTAGGCTTATGCCCTTCTACCTTCTTCACTTCTGTTAAGTCCTCGACTCAGGCCGGCATCTTCAGCATCCCCCTGAGTATCTGTCTGTCGCAAATACAGTGGCACGCATGGCAAGTAGGGCGCAATGCACAAGTACGTTGAAGCCAACGCCACTACTCTTGGCCTGCAGGACTTGGCCATAGTCCACCTGACCTTTCGACAACACCCTTCGGCAGTACCGAAGTCCGTCAGTATCCAACTCCTGACATAAGGTCAGGAATAGAGTATCAGGATGATGTAGGGGCAGGATGGGTAGGAGTGAAGGTCAGGATGGGTAGGAGTGAAGGTCAGGATGGGTAGGAGTTAAGGTCAGGATGGGTAGGAGTTAAGGTCAGGATGGGTAGGAGTTAAGGTCAGGATGGGTAGGAGTTAAGGTCAGGATGGGACTGGATTGGTAGATAGGAGGGGTTCTTGGAGGGATGTTCTAGCTAGTTGCTACCCCCCCCCCCCCTTTTAGGTAGATGTCCCAATGTCTACTAAAGGTGTCGGCCTCTAGCCGAGAAGAGTGGAGAAGACTCGTAAAGGCATATAATGTGCATATATAGAGTGAATAAATGGGAAAGGGGTTGTGAGAGTATGGAATGCAAATATGTGGGATAGCTAAAACAAAATAGATGGAGATGATGAGATTATGAGCAAATTGCAGTAGGTTTGAAGAATTTATAGGCAATCTATTTTATTTTATCTCCTCAGTATAGTCAACAACTGCTTGTATATTCGGAAAATATACCTATTTTATTTTATCTTACAAAAAGAATAGAGAAATTAGCCTTAAAGGCTTGTTGTTAAGTCCGCGTGTCAGGCGCTTAGCTA
>QLPG01012182.1:0-15791 GCA_003314385.1 Gomphus sp. MG54 | reverse complement strand
AGGAGTTTGGATCATTAACTGCCTCTTCTGGGATATTCAGACAGAAGACTGCACCAGCAGAATGGAGTTGCAGAGCACTTTAACTGGACATTGGAGGAAGGGATAATTTCCATGCTCCATAATGCAAACCTCCCTCTTACATTCTGGGGTGAAGCTGCTATGGCATTTGTTGAAGTCCACAATTCCTCACCCACTTCAGCACTGCTCCATCACACTCCTTTTGAATCCTGGCATGGTCATAAACCCTCTGTCACCCACTTCAGGGCCTTTGGCTCCACAGCATATGTGCATATCCCTAAAGCCAAGCGACGACACCTTGAGTCACACACAACCAAATGTGTCATGATTGGCTATGCAGCTGGCACTAAAGCATGGAGACTATGGGATCCAGCAGCAAGACAAGTGATTATCAGAAAAGATGTCATATTTGATGAATCTCCTCGTTCTTCACTCAATTTTGGCACTGCTGCAAAGCAGAAACCACCACAGAGGCTGATTGACATCTCTGATGACCCTCCTGCCCACCACAAGTGCTTGTGCCTCCCTATATTCCTGCCATTACACATGATGATGATGCTCCTCCACCTGATCCACCACCAAGTCCTGCACCTCTACCATCCCCTCCACCACCTGCTCTAAGACAGTCAGAGCGTATTTGTATCCCACCTCAACCTTGGTGGCTAGTCCCAAATGCTGCCCAGTATCGTAATCCTCCTCCTGTTCCTCATCAGAGGGATACAAATCAGGGGGTGGTTGCTGAGAATGAAGAAGTGGTTGCTGAGAATGAGGGGGTAGAACAGGCTGACTCTGCCATGACATTTTCTCAGCACCCACTTTATGAACTTGTCTGCCTCAGTGATGCTCCAGATCTCCCAGAACCACTCACATATAAAGAAGCCATGTCTTGAATTGATGCACCATGGTGGAAGGAAGCTTGTGGAGATGAATATCAGTCACTGATGGACAACAATGTGTGGACAGTGATGGATCTCCCTCCTGGCAAGAAGGCCATTGGCTCCAAATGGGTATTCAAGCTGAAAAAGCTCCCTGATGGTGCCATTGACTGCTTTAAGTCCAGAGTGGTGGCCAAGGGTTATTCTCAAAAGGCAGGCATTGACTTCACAGAAACATTTGCCCCTGTTGTGAGATTCAACACCCGCAGAGTGCTCCCAGCCATCACTGCATTAGAAGATCTGGAATTAGACCAAGTTGACTTCAAATCTGCCTACCTTAATGGTGATATTGAAGAAGAGGTCTACATGGAGCTTCCAGATGGATACAGGCAGGGAGACAAGGTTGGGAAACTGCACAAAGCTATCTATGGAACCAGGCAAGGAGGAAACAGATGGCATGCCAAGTTGGACCAGGCATTTCACCAGATGGAATTTAGCAGATCCAAGGTCGATTCCTGTCTCTACATGTACCAGCAAGGCACTATCAAAGTCTACATCCCAGTCTATGTTGATGACCAGCTCATGGCCTGTAACAGTTAGGGAATAGCACGGGTTAGGGTAACCCACATGGGTCACTGGGTCAGGTGCCCTTGGGTTTGGGTGCGGGTCAAGCCAAGAGCACCCGTGACCTGGCCCAACCCACTGCCTCAACCTTGTACACGTGTACGACATGCATGCGCCGCATGTGCATATGTACGACACAACCGCGCTGTATGTGCATGCATATGACACATATGCACTGTACGTGCACATGCCGATACCAACGCGCTGCACGCGCATGCGCCAACACGAACATGTCATACGTGCTCGCACCGACACCAATGCACCATATGCGCATGCGCTGACACCAACGCACCAACACCAATGCACCGTATGCTGACATGTATGACACACACACGTGTGGCACGTTCATGTCATACGTCGTGTGTGCATACGGTACGTTCATGTTGTACATTGCACGCACGTATGGCACATTCGTGTCGTATATCACGCGCACATATGACGTGTTTGTGTTGTATGTCACGCGTGCGTACGGTGCATTCATACGCCACATTTGTGTCGTACATCGCATGCAGGTGCAGCTCACACCCAACACCCATCGACCCGTGGGAAAAAACCCATGGGTTGATGGGTTTGGGTTTCCCATGGGTTGGGTGTGGGTCACCCACATTTGACCCGTGGGTGACCCGTGCCGTTCCCTAGTAACAGTCGAACACATCTTGACAAAATCAAGGCCGAGCTTGCAAAACACTTTAAGATGAAAGACATGGGACCTGCACGGTACATTGTTGGACTTGAAATCCACAGAGACAGAGCCAAACGGACACTTCACATCAACCAGCACAAGTATATCTTGGATGTTCTCAAGCAATTCAATATGGAGAATTGCAAACCAGTTTCCACACCTCTTGATCCAGGCTGTTGTCTCTCCAAAGACCTCTGCCTACAGTCTGAAGATGAGAGAGTAGCAATGAAGGACATCCCATATCTTGCTATTGGGACCAGACCAGATCTTGCACATGCTATGGGTGAACTTGGCCAGTTTAACTCAAATCCTGGTCTAGACCATTGGAAGGCTGTCCAACATGTGCTCAAATACCTCAAAGGCACTGCAGATCTTAGATTGACCTATGGTCCTCCTAGCCCTAGTCCCCAGCCAATGCTCCAGGCCTACTGTAATGCAAATTATGCTGGGGATGAGGACAGAAGGCGGTCAACAACCGGTTATGCCTTCTTCATTAGAGGAGCTACAGTGAGCTGGAGCAGCAAGTGACAACCAACTGTGGTCACATCCTGCTCTGATGCTGAGTACATGGCAGCCAATTTTGCAGGATGGGAGGCCATGTGGTTGAAACAGCTGCTCACTAAGCTTGGTTATCATATCCCACAACTCACCATTTACTGCGATAGCCAGCCTGCAATTGCTGTGTCCAAGAATCCTGAACATCACTCTCGAATGAAGCACATTGATGTGATGTACCATTGGCTCAGGGAGAAAGTTGAGAAGAAATTGCTCAAGCTCCAATCTGTGCCTACAGATGAGATGGTTGCAGATGTGCTCACAAAGGGACTTGTTACACCGGTTTGCAGTACATAAGGCGCGCGCCAAATTGCACATGTGTTCGTGTGGGCAAAAAGAGAACTGCAATTACTCAGTCAAATTGTAGCCATTCTGTCTGAAAATAAAAATATAACTTCTTCAACCCAATATGCAGGGCATGGCACTGTAAAATCCATGTAAAATTGTCACAATAAAAATTGTTTTTCAGGCAGTTGGCCCTGATCAACCCCAGCTGCAGAACAGCTGTAGCAACACCAAATCAATTCAGACTTGTTAGATATTTTGCAGCAATATAATATATATGTAGATAGAGGGCACCAACCACTTTTAGTATATCAAAGTCCATTAGAATATTTTAGAATATTTTATATAATGTACTACAGCTGAGACAAGTAATTTCTGCTTAATTATTGTTCTAGAGCCCTACAAGACACAGCTCATTGGTAAAATGTGATATTAAATCAACTATACTTTGTTCCTCTGTAGTTAATACCTCAATCATCTATCTTTCCTGGATCCACACAGACCCTTATCTCTCCTGCCCATCAATATTCACCCTCATTCTCAGTCGCCCAATGTGATACTGAGCACTATACGCTAAAGCAAGTGATAATGGGACCATGTGATCATCGGGGCAGAAGATATGCACAGAGTAACAACTGGGAGATGTTATTAATTATAGCTAAAAATGATCCATTGCTTGGCTAGACACATACCTTGTTCCCATTATCTTGAGACATACGAGAGCCTGTGATATGTTCGTGTCCAGAAAGCTCGTTTCTCGGTTTAGTATTACGGCCAAATCGCCTGACACATGTTGCTAAAACTGGGAGGCAAGCCAAGAAATTTGCAGCCGATTTGAAGTTTTGGAATGATGAATTTGTGAAATTGAAGCCTCTCCCTTTCAGTGCAAAGATGACAGGTGATGGAGTGAGCAGATGTATGCGGGACGGATCCATGTTCCCCTTGGTTGATCTCTAAAACCTGTGAAGTGCCAACTAGGGTATCAGAAGGGAGATTAGATGTGTTTGCTGTATATTAGTATTCCCCTATGGTTGCGATGAGCAAGTTGATATTCATATTTAAGGATCCCATCCTGCCCGTGAACTGCCAAAAAAAAAAAAACAGAAAAAAAGGATAATCAACCGTAAAATCCCTAAACTGCAATAACGCCATCGCAACACCCTACCTGCATGACACGAAACGAAAACTGTACGCTATCATGATTATCTCCGGAAGACCGCCTGGCGCACCCACTGCCTCCCTCATCCCCAGGCTGGGCCAAGGCCGTATACATCTCCATCGGGCCCCCCACATTACTAAACGAGAAAGTACCCTCCCCATTACTCATAAGAGGATTCTTCGCTAGCGTCAGCATCTCAGATGTCAAAGTAGAAATATAAGCTCCACTCTGCGTAACAGTCATATCATAATACACCTCCTGTCCAGACAGCACTGTCGAGTCCACAGCATCACGAACACCCACAGGCCCGATGATAACATATCCACAAGAAGAGGTGTCAGTTGAGTCTTCAGAAGGAGATCCTGACACGAAATCCTGTGTGCCATAACTGCATCCATCATGTTCATGATGAGAAAATGAGGGTATGTCTAGGATGAATGAACATACCAGGTAAGGTAACGACCTATGTGTACCAGTAGTTCCAGCCCATCGTGAATGCAAACATGGGGTCGACGAAGTGGCCGGAAAGCGTGACCTGTCCACCTGCTACGGGCCTATGTGCCCAGTGAGTGAGCTATCAATTGCGGCATGCACATGGCGGCATACAGAAAGGCGATGAGTTCGCCAAGGGACAACATGACTGGGTGGAGGGTCAGCGTAGCACAGACCATGTAGAGGAACGGGCACTGACCACGGATGCAGATGGAGGGGAGGACGAGATAACCGAGGAGAAGACCACCAGGCCCATGGTCTTGCTCCAAGTGCTGTTCCCGATCCTGTTCTTGATCCTGTTCCTGGTCCTGCTGCACCAAGGTCACAATCAGGTCTGCTGAGTAGGGTGAGTCTACAGCCATACCTGGTGCCTGGGGTGAGTCGTTATAGTGGTTATGGTGGCTGGCACGCCTGCGGTTACAGGAGATGCCAAAGGGCCATTGTGGCTGTCATGTTTGTTGTCACCACATTCCCGTGCCTTGGGCTCTTGCTCCTCCAGGGAGGTCTGTCGGAAACCCACAGGTGCTATAGACTTGAAGAGCGCCCCGAGAATGCAAAGATGATGTCATGTGATGGAGCGCACCATGAAGGTCTTGGAGCATGCTGGGATAGGATAGGGCACTATTGAGCCACTGCTTCGCAAACCACATGTGGCCACAGGATGGCTGGCAGTCGAGGTCCCTTTGTATTGTCTTGATCTCGCGTGATTTAATATCACATTTTCCCAATGAGCTGTGTCTTGTAGGGCTCTAGAACAATAATTAAGCAGAAATTACTTGTCTCAGCTGTAGTACATTATATAAAATATTCTAAAATATTCTAATGGACTTTGATATACTAAAAGTGGTTGGTGCCCTCTATCTACATATATATTATATTGCTGCAAAATATCTAACAAGTCTGAATTGATTTGGTATTGCTACAGCTGTTTGATGAGATTATGAGCAATTTACAGTAGGTTTGAAGAATTTGTAGGCAGTCTATTTTATTTATCTCCTCAGTGTAGTCAATAACTCAGTGTATATTCGAATAATATACCTATTTTATTTATCTTACAAAAGAAATAAAAGAGAAATCAGCCCTGAGGCTTTGTACATAATACTATACAACTCACCTCCTCAGTGAAGTCAATAACTGAGGAGGGAGGCTTGCACGGGTCGTGTTTCACCCGCATATACCCTGCAACTGGCCCTTGACCCTATCGAAGGTTTGAGCCAGGCTGCTGGTTCCTGTTGAAACGAGGGGCGGAAGGAGCGGGAAAGGGGAGAGGAGGATAGCGGTAGAGCAGGGTGAAGAGAGAGCCGGAGAGAGGTACACACAGATAGGATGGCCAAGGAACGTAGAAGGAACAAACAAACAAGTTAGTAAAAGCCATAGACATTTTACCGATACAACTCACACAAGATTACGATACGAAATGGACAAACATACGACCATTTACGATGAATGCACACGAATGAAGGGGATACAGGAACCGGATTAGAGGGCGAGGCACGAAGGAGCAGAGCAGGGTCAGCAGAGAGAAGATTTAAGATGGACAATAGGATGGACTTACATGATAGAGGACGACACATGGCCACACCGGAGTGTATATATGGGATATTCGAAGGGAAAATGACGAGATGAGAGAGGGCTCCGATCGAAATAGGATCCAGGCATAGATGTTCACCGAGGGTATTGAAGATTTCGCTGTATAGCATAGTTCAGTGTAAGGGTGTTGTCGGTGACATGGAAGGAGAATCATAAAGCAGGGTGGCAACCCTGCATCCAGATCGAGAAGGCCGCTGACACATTATAAAGAGTTTATTTCTTCATACTATGGTTCATCTGAGTATAAAACTAGGTAGATAGGACACTATACATTAGTTCTAAACTCACCCGCTTCTCGACCATTCTTAAGACCTCGACGCGATCGAGATCTAAAAGTCTGCATATATCTCAAACATCTTGTCAAGCATCCGGATACGCCGGAATAGTTTCCTTAGGTGTAGTTCACCGTGTCTACAACTTTTTCTCTCACACACCTTTGCATTTCGAGCATCCCGCAGTGTTTTATTCCACCCAGTCAACTGTGCGCCACCTTCCCAGGCCGGCGCCTAAAAACATCGATATATGCCGGTCATACCACCGTACATATAGGAATAACAATTCACGCACAAACAATAAAAATACAGAAAAAATACCAACAAAACCACAAACAAATATATTTCCATCTCCCCTGACTTTTAAATTATTAGTTCCAAATCCAGGGAGCCGGCCACGCTAGTCGCATCATGCGTGGACAAGCGCCCGTAAGTAGCGTACATAGTAGAATATGAATAACTCCCTCAATAATGAGGGTAAAAATACAAGTAAAATTGAGAAAAATTAAGAGCTCAAAAGTGCACAGAATGATACCGAAATCGATATAATATTACAATATATTGAGATTGGTCTCTCAGGGGTGAGATGCAAGTTTGCACCCAACACTGTTCTGCAGCTGGGGTTGATCAGGGCCAACTGCCTGAAAAACAATTTTTATTGTGACAATTTTACATGGATTTTACAGTGCCATGCTCTGCATATTGGGTTGAAGAAGTTATATTTTTATTTTCAGACAGAATGGCTACAATTTGACTGAGTAATTGCAGTTCTCTTTTTGCCCACACGAATGCATGTGCAATTTGGTGCGTGCCTTACGTACTGCAAACCGGTGTAAGATGAAACATGAGAAGTGTAGGACAGGCTTGGGAGTTTGCAAAAATGAAGGGAGACTTCATTGAGGGGGTGTGTTGAGATGCACTGAAGTCTCCTTTTATGTTTCCATTTATGCATGACTGGTATTTGGCCAGATATGACTTGTTTTATGTATTACACCTTCGATGTTTTGAGCTGAGTTTGAATTTAGCTTACATAATAACACAGTTTTCACTTTTGCACTCCAACATCTACATCCCCAATCATGGAAACCTCCAACTCCAAGTCCTACAAGACAAGCATGACCACCCAATCTCTGGACACTTTGGCCAGAATTGGACATTGGAACTCATATGAAGAGACTAAATCTGGCCCAAACTCCAAGATTCCATTAAGTCCTATGTTAAATCTTGTACAACATGCGTGAGGTCCAAACCACAGAGACACCACCCCTACGGACTACTCAAACAACTACCAATCGCCAAATGACCATGGAACTCCATTTCAATGGACTTCATAGAAAAGCTACCCACTTCAGATAGCTACGACACTATCCTCATCATTATAGGCTACCTAACAAAGCAGTCCCACTTCATCCCCACCATCAACACAATTACTGCCCCAACCCTCACCAAACTCTTCATTCTACACGTATTCTCAAAACATGGGGTACCATCACATGTCACCTTGGACCAAGGATCTGAGTTCATCTCCTCGTTCTTCCATTTCCTTGGCAAAGCCCTGGACATAAAGCTTCACTTCACCTCAGGATATCATCCTGAAGGAGATGGACAAACTGAACACATGAACCAAACCCTCAAACAGTACCTCCGAGTGTATTGCAACTACTAGCAAAACAATTGGTCCAAACTACTACCCATCGCCAATTTGCATACAACAATGCCCCAAATGTAATATTGGGAATCTCTCCCTTCTATGCCAATAAAGGTTATCATCTGAACACCACCTTTTACCCCAAATGCAACCTTGCCTCCTCCTAGACACACGACTTCATAGTTGACTTGGATGATCTACACCAACAACTCTAAAAGACCATATCCAAAACTCAGACCCAATACTTGGCATCCACAGATTGTCATCAAGCAGTTCCCCCAGATTTCAAAATTGGAGACAAAGTCTTTGTTAAGTCTGAGAACATCTGAACTACAAGACCTTCTAAAAAGCTAGCAGAGAAGTTTCTAGGTCCCTTTGAAATCATTTCACAAGTAGGAACTATCTCCTTCACCCTGCAACTCCCCAACAGCATGAGAGCCATCCATCCTGTCTTTCACATCTCCATGCTTGAACCATCAACTCCGAACATGTTCCCCAAATGTATACTTCTACACCAACCTCCAATCATCATTGATGGAGAACCCGAATATGAGATCTCCAAGATCCTCAACTTGAAAATTGACAGAAGAAGATGCAGGTGCCCACTCCAGTACTTAGTCAAATGGTCCAGGTACGAAGGCACTGAAGACAAATGATCCTGGCTACCAGCCAATGAACTAGATCATGCCTCCGAAGTAGTCTCCAACTTTCACTAAGTTTACCCTGACAAACCAGGCCCCTTGGTGATGTCCTAGACTCCCTCACCTTGGACTTGCACAGTTTGCTTTGGTTTTGACTTAGACATTTTTCACTCAACTTGGGGAATGAGAAAATAGATTCATTTCTATCTACTCTGGTGACCCTGGTGCATCTTATGGGTCTGACTCATCATCCCTCAGACCTCCTTCATCCTCCTTCCCCTTGTCCTTCTCCTCACCCTTGTCCCTCTCCTTTTCCTTGCCCTTCTCCATCTCTTTCCCCTTCCTCTTCCAGGTCTCCCTCAGGACATTTTCCCACCAATCATCCATGTTCTGGGACTAGTTGAACCACTGAGCCTGCTCGATCATTTGAAGCTGGTTCATATGCACCAAGGCATCAATGATCCTTTTGTTCTCATCCCCGATGTCCTGAACATCCCATCTCAACCCCCACAGCTCCTCAACCACCTCCTTCAGGGTAACCCCAGGTGTGTCTGAACCCTGAGATGTGCCTTCGACTACCACCTCCAACCTTCTCTTCTTCGATGGGGGACCAGCACTATCCTCCAAGGCCTCTCTACCCCTCTTCTTGCCCTTATTGCCCATCTCCAGCTCACCATTGTCCAGTTCACACTTCACCTTCTGATCTACACAGATCAGGCACAAGGTACCCTTCCCAGAGCTGGGCCATATGCAGGGGTCTTTCCAACAGGTGCAATGCTTGCACACCTCTGAGCCCCTACCAGCCCTGCCTTTGGACACCAGGTGATACAAGTCTGGATGGAGGCTCATTAGCATCCTCTGACTCAACTCAACTGGTCCAAGACCCACCTCAGCACCATCTAACCTGGCCTTCCTCAATTGGTCATTCTCCAACAACTTTTGATCCTGAGCCTTTTGGACTGACTGTTGCTTCTCGAGGGTATGGACATGTTCCTTTTCACGCTTGGTCATCCCCAAGCCTCCCTGCCCCAAGTCTGGGGTCGGCCTCCAAGTCCTGACCCCCAAAGAGCCCCCTTGTTGGGGCACGTCTTCTTCTATTGTTGAGAGCTCTGAAATGGTCTGGGAGCACTTGATAACCTTCTGAGTTGCCTTCTTAGGGACCTTCTTCCCCTTCTTCTCTACCAACTCCTTGGCCAACCATTCAGCCTCCTCCTTGGCCTTTTTTTGGGCCTCCTCATCCTTGGCCCTTTTTTCAGCTGCCTCTTTGGCTAAGCATTCAGCCTCCTCTTTTTCCTTTTTTTTAGCAGCCTCCTTGGCCAACCTCTTGGTCTCCCACTTGGCCTTGTCCTCAGTCTTCTGCTTGGCCTCCTCCTCAGCCTTCTGTTCAGCCTCCTCCTTGGCCTTCCATTTGGCCTCCTCCTTGGCCTTCTGTTTCTCTTCGGCCTCCTCCTTGGCCTTCTGCTTCTTCTCAGCTCAGACCTTTTCAAGCCTCTTTGAGAGCAGACATGCTTGCTCTATGAGAGTAGCCTTGTCTGGATGTGGGTGGTAAAGACATGGCTGGTCACCATGGAAAGGGTTCCCCCTTTATACCTTTTCACAATGCCTAATTATGGTAACTTCCATCATCATTAGATGCCAGGACCTCAAGGCTCAGTCCTAATAGGGGGGCACTGTTATATCCGTGATATAACTCTGACATCCCAGACATCCAACATAGGATGCTACGAAGAATCCCACCCCAAACCAAGTCTGAACCCACCTTGTCACCTCTGAGTTAACAAGCAACGACTACCTCAGATCTCGGACCTCTTTCCTTTCTTGTCAAACAATAGTCTTATTGTAACACCAGATGTGGATTTCTTTTGTAACCCACCCCCACTGTGATGTCCCCCTCCATGACCCCTGCCGAGACACCCTCCCCATCCACACCATCCATAGTCTCCCTGTGGTTCCGCGAATCGTGCCCCGCACTCTGGGTTGATGATGGATCATGATCACAAACAACCTGTTTTCCGCCGTTCTCCCATTTGACAGCGTCGGTCTTGGCATGCATTTTGTTCCAGGTTTTTTGATGGTGATGAGTGGGGGTACGTGGTTGGTTGATGAGAAGTCTGGAAGCTTCCCACACTACCCGCAAAATTACATTTAGGCATCCTGGACCTTACTTTTAATTTCCAGCTTCAGGGGTTCAGCCGCTAGAGGGGGGATACTGTCAAGTACACACACCGAGGTCCCGATTATTCACCAGTACCGACTGAGCAACCATCATACATCCATGTACAAGTATCCACGCCGCATCCATAACACTTGGTGCGCTGGTCCCGGCTCGGTACATCCGCTATCCACACTCCTCGGTCCGTTTCACCTCGGGACTTCCTGTCCTTGTATTATCCTCGGTCACAACCCCATTGTTTGATACTCGGCCACTCCCTATTGTCCCATCTTGAGTCACGATTCTATTATCCTGTCTTTTATTGTTCTATCCCTGCTTTACATTCCTTGTTCTAAAATTATCCATTGTGGACAATAACCACATGCTCTGCATACCTTGTTGTCCCACATTCCTTATTCCACATGTCGCTTCTTAACCTATATAAGTAGGACATGGATGTACATATTTCCTCATTCTGGGTATCGACTAGGCTTAGGTGTTGGAATATTTTGACCGGCATCTGTACATTGGTTGCCATGTCACAGTAGTCACATCTGATTTGTAATTCCTCATCTGTTTGCAACGAGCCATTACCTCCGCTCAAGCCAAACAGTGTTCTTTTTCCACGGTCCTTGCTCAGCACCACCGAAATTCAACACAAACAGATCACGGGTTGCTCCCGTTAACCACCGCCGGTGCTGACAGGATCTGTGGAACCTTGAAAGCCCAAACCCAGTCGAAGCCGCGCCTACCGAAAGCGTGCACAACCAGGCCTAACGAAAGCCTGTGACGTTCGACCGAAAGCCGCACCTACCGAAAGTGCGCCAGGCCTACCGAAAGCCTGTTGTAACCGAAACGAAAAGCCACACCTACCGAAAGTGCGCCAGGCCTACTGAAAGCCTGTTGTAACCGAACCGAGAAGCCGTACCTAGTGAAAGTACGCCGGGCCTATCAAAAGCCTGTTTTTCCCCACGTTCGCTGAGATGATTTCCATTCTACTCTACCTATGGAACCCTGGATACATGTCTGTAATGGAACTTATACGTGGATCTACCCCCTCGCACCATGAATCAGCATAGGATCTGGAGAACTGAGATAGAAGTTGAGGAGTTTGGATTTCAGGAGGTGCATGGAGAGCAGATGCCGCTCAAGGAGGTGTGTTGGAATATTTTGACCGGCATCTGTACATTGGTTGCCATGTCACAGTAGTCACATCTGATTTGTAATTCCTCATCTGTTTGCAACGAGCCATTACCTCCGCTCAAGCCAAACAGTGTTCTTTTTCCACGGTCCTTGCTCAGCACCACCGAAATTCAACATTAGGCCCTTCTACCTTCTTCTCTTCTGTTAAGTCATCGACTCAAGCCGGCATCATCAGCATCCCCTCGAGTATCTGTCTGTGGCAAATACAGTGGCATGCATGGCAAGTAGGGCGCAATGCACGAGCACGTTGAAGCCAACGCCACTACCCTTGGCCTGCAGGACTTGGCCATAGTCTACCCGACCTTTTTGCCAACACCCCTCAGCAGTACCGAAGTCCATCAGGACCCGACGCTTGACAACATGCTGATTTAACACAAAGAAGAGTTTCAAACCCTACTGTAGCATAACTCCAGAAACAATTTAATATATATACCTTGGTCACAATCTGTGTAATAACTCTAGCAAGCTAATACAATGAGAAAGTGATGCATTTTTAGCAGCAATGAATGAGACTATCATGTAGTTGGGTCTGGCAGATAAGGTTTCCTGGGGTTTTCCTGCCCTTTAATATTGGAGAGTCAGTTGGAGAAATAGGGGAATGATTCCCTGTAATTTCCTGTGAATTTAGATGTATTTATCACTAGGAAATATATTGCCCTATGGCAATTCTACTGAGAGCTCAGTCCCAGGTTTACTCTCTGCTTAGGCGCCATACCAGGAAACTGGCCTGGGTGCCAAAGCGTCGGTTTATATATTTGTGGTCCTCCCATAAGTTAGATATAATAGGTAGTGGTGTATAATATTATATATGATTGGGAACCCAACTCTGACCTGGCCTTGCTGTACGATGAGTAGCTGGTGTCTTAGTCCTGAATAGGGAAGTATGCACTTGGCGCTTAACCTTCGGTCAGTGCAAGTGATGGATTTATAGTTGTAGCCTAATGGCTAGTGTGATGGGGAGCAACGATATGTTATAATTGCTTGTTTATACTACTACAAATTACTAGTACTTTATATAAAGTAGGAATCCTATTTATAAGTAAAAACTTCATGGAGTGAAGTTAGAAGCCGGCCTAATGGGGCCGTACGCATGGTACATCCACATATATGCAGTGGGGATGTGTTAAATCTGCATGTCAGCACTTAGCTAGAGGCTTCCGGAAGGGTTTCCGGAGGGTTCTGAATGGTTTCCAAAGGGAGGTTTGTACTCTGGAGATGGAGGGACTAAAGGTTGCGGGTTCAGGATTGGAATGGGAATGGGAATGGAAAGACAGGAAGCGCCGGGGGTATTATGACTGTTCATGGTATAGAGTGATACAAGTGGTTCAAGGTCACAGGGACTTGGCTTCAACTTATGTGTTGCGCCCTCCTTGATCGTCTGTCCCTAATTTCGGAAAGTCAGAAAGTTTACTGGAACTGAATCAGAAACTACGACACAGAATTAAGTTGTTATTCATACTGGCATATAGTCCAGTCAACTGGTGACTTATATACATGTATCTAGTCTTGTACTATCTTTTGCCAACTAAAGACAAGGGGGGGAAGAGAGTACAAGGGGCAATATAAAACGAAGAACAAGGGAGTGAGGTATGTGATGATCCTGTGCGTCATCTATCAAAGGAGCGGAACCTTGACTTCAGAATCTTCAGAGGTTCAGAAATGCGAAACCTCGGATTGAGGCATCGGAATATCAGAAAGCGGTTATTCAGACTTTGAATGGTCAGAAAGGTCCCAGAAACGGTGCGGGTGGTTGTGGGGTTTAATGTGGGTTTATTTGGTGGCATGGGCCATAACAGTATCCCTCCACTAGGACCGAGCCCTTGTGGTCCTAAGCTTAATTGAAGTGGTAATTAAGACAGACATTACTGTGGGAGTTTCCTGACTGTTTCCTGGGATGCTTTGACCAATAAGTGCTGATGGTTCGTTTGCCTATAAAAGGGGGTGTTCTCAGAACTGGGAGGGGCCTTTCCTCAATGGAGAACACGGATCTTCAACCCTCGGAAAGTTTTGGAATCCTTTCTCATTTTTTCCTCTCCAGGGCATTGTCGGTGGAATCCGAAGGGAGTCTTGAAGACGAAGTGTAACGCCTGCAGGACATTGATGCTGATGTGGTAGCATTGTGGGCTCATGCCATCACGATTCACGATTCCCTTGGTTTGTTTGGATTTCCTTGATTTCTCCCTCCTTCAACCTCCCTATAGTACAGGGGTGGTTCCTAGATCTGTTACCGTCCAGAACCCACCCTTGTGGTCGTTCAGGATGGGGCATTGTTCCTGGTGGTCTAGTGGCGGGGGCAGATGGTCCGGAAGCTTTTGATTGGATTTCTGCATTTTTGGCCTGTCTAGATACATTCCAGGCGAACTCGAGTTATTTCCAGGGTCTTCTTATGGCACTTGACCACTGTCTTTTGTGAATTGTCAAGTTGTCAGAACTGTGTTCAGGGGAGGTCACACTGGCTCAGAATCTTGTTGATGCATTGTCGTCCTTGATTAATCAGGTGGGGGGTGGTCTCCATGATCAGTTTTCAGGCGGTGTTCATTCTTTGGAGACCAGTGGGGGTTTGGGTGAGTCTGTTGAGTGACTCAGTTGTGGGAGGTGGACGCTTGGTGTGAGTGGTCCATTGGGTGGTTTGGGGAAGTGAGGTTAGGAGGGTGAGTCTCCAGGGCTCGCTCAAGTTGGAACTGTTTGTGCTCTGATTGGGTTGGTTCCAATCAGAACCTAGGGCATTCCATGTTTATAGTGAATGGATTGTATTGTAAAATTGGGTCGTGAGTGTGATTGTAGATGGCGTCAGGGTGGCTTGGAGGAGAAGTGTTTGGGTTTCCAAACGATGTGGGTTGTTTTCCGGGTGTTCTTCTTCCTGGGATAGACATCTCACCATCTGCCCAACTCTGTGGTTGGTATTGTAGTGGTCATGGTGTTTGTGGTGGTCTTGGTCGTGGCATTCATTTTTACTGGATTGTCGCTTGGACAATGGTAGTGTCGTTGGGTTTTGGGGGATGACCTGCAATTCGAGTCTTGGTTGAATCATGTTAATAGTTCAGCTCGTATTAACATTCTAACAAGAAGGGTTCTAGTCTAAGAGAATCTACACATGGTACTGTTTTGTCTAAGGGATGGTATGGGATTCCACGATGGTCAGTTCTTCCTGAGCAGAGTTTTTTGGAGGGTCAGATTGAGTGAAAACTGCTAGTTTAATATTGCCAAGAATCAGTTAGGATAAATCTAAACAAGTAGTATTCAATGCCCTGTCGATCAATGGATTGTAGTGGGTGAGCGTATGGTCCTTGCAACTATAATTCTGATGGGGTTCGGAGGGTTGGATTTGGAGGGTCGGAGTCAGAGGGTCAGAGTGTTTCCACAGAAACGGGTCGAAATCTTTTCGATGATTGGTCACAGGGGGTCATATTCCTGAAAAGGTTGGATGCATTGTTTTATTTTACTTCCTTTGGCATAGTTGGTGTTCAATGCGAACAACTGATGCCAGAGTCGGGGAGCCTAGCTTCTTATTCCTCGGTTTCCAAAGCATCTGACATCTGTCAAGTACACGTACCGAGGACCCGATAACTCGGCGGTACCGACTAAAATACTCCAT